>LPNX011089608.1:678897-751141 GCA_001517045.1 Pseudotsuga menziesii
AGAGACATATGAACCCTTGGCAACATATTCAGACCGGATTTCATGCAGAGGCAGAGAAGGAGGTCATGCAGAGGAGGTCACGCAGTAGGCAGAGGAGGTCACGCAGTAGGTAGAGGAGGTTACGTAGAGGAAGAGGAGGAGGTCACGTAGAGGAGGCATAGGAGGCCACGCAGAGGCCGACAGAATTCCCCCCAAATTGGTGAGTACCCTAGAATGACTTATCATGCTCCAGTTTTATTGATATTATATCCTCCATGTTGCTTATTTCCAAAGGAAACAAGATAAGAACCCACGTATTTAATAAAATAATAAAAACAATATATGTTTGCTCAAACCAACAAATAAGAACCCATTGTTTTATTTTGATTTGGAATTATAAAAAACAAGTTCTCTATGTTCCCACCAAAATTGTGGTACAACTTTGAACTTTGAGTTGGGGTTTCATTGAGATGGAGGATGGATTCACCGAAAAAATGTGTTAATTGGGACACCTCATGGTAGTTGATAGGGTTAATTGATAGGGAAAAATGTGTTAATTGGGACACAAACATAGTAAGTCAGCAAACAACCTTATGGCATGAACTTGGTATGAATGGCAGTAGTCATGTACCAGTAACATGTGAAGAAGAAGAAAAACTAGACCCAAGGTTACCATAGGCTGTAGCAAATATGAATCTAGGGTTACCTCAGAATGTGTTGACAGAAGCGACCTTTGGATCTTCAAAAATATCCAAACATGAGACCCTTAATACGAGAAACTATGTATATACGTTTTTGGAATTTATTGTATTAGAGAGAGAGAGAGAGAGAGAGAGAGAGAGAGAGAGAGAGAGAGAGAGAGAGAGAGAGAGAGAGAGAGAGAGAGAGAGAGAGAGAGAGAGAGAGAGAGAGAGAGAGAGAGAGAGAGAGAGAGAGAGAGAGAGAGAGAGAGAGAGAGAGAGAGAGAGAGAGAGAGAGAGAGAGAGAGAGAGAGAGAGAGAGAGAGAGAGAGAGAGAGAGAGAGAGAGAGAGAGAGAGAGAGAGAGAGAGAGAGAGAGAGAGAGAGAGAGAGAGAGAGAGAGAGAGAGAGAGAGAGAGAGAGAGAGAGAGAGAGAGAGAGAGAGAGAGAGAGAGAGAGAGAGAGAGAGAGAGAGAGAGAGAGAGAGAGAGAGAGAGAGAGAGAGAGAGAGAGAGAGAGAGAGAGAGAGAGAGAGAGAGAGAGAGAGAGAGAGAGAGAGAGAGAGAGAGAGAGAGAGAGAGAGAGAGAGAGATGTTGTTAGGAATACAATTTATCCTCTTGTTTAGAAAAAAATAGGAGAGAGAGAGAGAGAGAGAGAGAGAGAGAGAGAGAGATAGATGTTGTTAGGAATACAATGTTTTGTAACATGAAAGATTGACTTTGAAGGTTTTTATTATGATAGAGTAGTTGGCTAGAGTGAAAAGGTTGTAAAGAATTTCCATAGCCATATTAAGTCCTGCAACATAGCACCTTTAGACCATTTGCTTCTTGTAACAAATAATTCAATTATCCTCTTGTTTAGAAAAATTTAGCCTCTTGTTAGAGAGAGAGAGAGAGGGGTTGTTAGGAATACAATTTAGCCTCTTGTTTAGAAAATTTCCTTTTGTAATGATGAAATATTGACTTTGACGGTTTTTATTATGATAGAGTAGTTGGCTAGAGTGAAAAGCTTGCAAAGAATTTCCATAGCCATATTAAGTCTTGCAACAGAGCACCTTTAGACCATTTGATTCTTGTAACAAAGAAAAAATTCTCCTACCACAAAATAATCATAAAGGTATGAACTATGTGATGATGATCATGCTCCCTCTGACAGTGCTAGCTTGCATATAAAGGATTAAAAAACAAAATAATCAAGGTTTAGTGTCATGCATTCTTTGTGATATATGAATTGCATGGATATAAATGATTGATTCATATATTGGAGACTGATATCGATACTACACATATTCTATAAGTATTGATCAATGCAATTCAATAGTTTATATTGAAGTTTTGAAAATGTGTTCTAATTCAAGGTTGCACTTATGCATGTTTCATATTTGAAGAACTAGTTTGGCTAATGATAGTTATAGGATTATGAATTAGACATGAAAGAAGTTTTGCAAGAAGAAACCTCTGTTGGAATTACGAAGATGCTAATGTAAATAATGTTTACAATAACATTTAGGATGTTACATTCCCATGCCTGATCAACATTTCCCTTCTAGCTTAGTCACTACAAGTAATGATTTTTGTACTGTGATATTTGTGTTGTCTATATATTCAAGAAAGCATGACCTAGGTAAATCCTTTGCCATATAGATTTTGGATTCAAATTTAGGAATCTTAAAATCTGATCCAGTGTTCCCTTTCTCTCTTAAATAGTAGGACTGTGTGAGATTTCTCTTAAATTTTGAATCTTAAAATTTAGTAGGAATGTGTTCCCTTTCTCTCTTAAATAGTGCCTTGGATGGTTCCATTTCAAATTCTTTGACATTTTTTTTTAGACTTGTAATTGGCCTGGGATATTTTACAACTAGGATTCCCCTCATGTTATGGAGGAATAGAGTCTAAGTATGAATACCATTATTTACTATAATTTACTATAAAGCATGAATACCACTATTTTCAAAGAGAAAAGCATGAATACCATTATTTACTATAATATCATGATGGAATGCAACAAAACTAGGGATGAATATTTACTAGATCTACACATTTAGGTGTACATGATAATTAAGGACCTCTAAAAGATGGACATCCCTCCCTCCTTTCAATGCCAAGTGTCTTCACTGAGAATAGGGAGTTCTCTATTCATGTTAATAAAATTCATCAAAGGTGTCTCTCATGGGTTTATAATGTCAAAGCCTCCTCAAAAATCTTCAAATAATAACTTCTCCAAGCTTTGGAACATGAGATGAATGTTAGATCCTTTTCCTAAAGCTAGGACATTCATCGAATCAAGGGGTTAATCTAACTAAATCCTTAAATGGTGGATTCGGTATGGATACATGTGCAAGATAGTATTTGATCCATGTACCAAACAACCATATTTCCTTTAAATAGGCCAAAACAATGGAATGCTCCTCCTAAATCAGCCTCAATTTCCCTCATACATACTTCGATAGGTGGAACGCTTTGATGTATGTGATGTATGTTGTTGTTATTAGTTGCATTTACCACATTAAATTATATACTTCTTGTGCCCTATTTTAATACCCAATCGAAGTCCAAGGGTTTGTGTGAATGTTTATAGATTTTCATAGGGTTTCATTTCCATTGTGCCAATTGCAATGGATATCTACATCTTTTTCGATTGCGCAATATGTGCTGATAATTTCTTCTTAATCCTAGAATTTCAAAACCTGGTTGCTGCACAGGGATTCTCTGAAACCCTGCAGGAGAAATCAAACCATATCAGATATTAGTGTTTAAACCCAAGCGATGGATGCAAGTTTGTGTTTTTTAAGATGGAAATTGCTTCTATCTAGTTCCAAGAGGATTACAATTGGCCTGAATTTGTCAGGCCTGCAAGCGGCCTGTTTTTGAGTGGATGTGAAATATTGAAAAAAACCATGAACCATGAACCATGAAATGACCTTATGAACCATGAACAATGAAGCGACCTTATGGACCATGAACCATGAAGTGACCTTATGCATATGACCCGTGGACTGTGTGGTGTCTCTCTTACTAATTTGTGACCTTATGCATATGACCCATGGAATGTGTGGTGTCTCTCTTGTTTCCATGTTGTTCCATGACTTTATGAAGCTAACTTGTGACAGTATTAGGTTGATCCAACACCATTTTTCTACTGAAAATACATGCCTTGTTCAGTTCTATGGGCTACTCTTGGACTGTTAGGTTTGGTGTCATCCCTCTAGGGATGCTAAACCTTATTTGTGACTATGTAAGGTGTATCCTAATGGATTGTGACTATGTATGATCTCTCCTATATGGGCCATGGACTGTGATGAACTCCCTTATCCTTAAAGTGGACTGTTGTAACCTCTCCTAGCTAGGCCATGGCTAATTCACAGTCCTACTATGACTAGCTAGACTAGACTCAGATACTTTAAGGATGACCTTAGTAGGACTGTGTTCCCTAGCTAGGCTAGGGGTATCTCTTCAATCTAAGGTTATGCTACCAATTTGTTGTCAAAAAGTGTGAGAAGCTAATATGTGTCCACTCACATTCTTGCTTTGCCTTGGCCACATGTTTCCCAAACTTCTCTTCAAAGTGATAATGGAATAAGGGGAAGTGTTGTGAGATTTTTGCTTCAACATAGAGTGTTCTTGGAGGATATTAATAACCCTCCCATGTAGAAGGAATGTTTATAACATTTGCAATATTTTCCTTAGGTGATGTCAATTAGTTTTATGGCATTTCCATTGGATAAAAAATAATTATTTTGATTACCCTAATAAGTTGTTTGAATCATTACAATTTTTATTTTGAATCAATTCTTAGTTAGTATACATGCATAAGGATTATCATTGATGGATTATCTTTATTTGTCACTCACTTTTGTCTTACCTTGGCTTCAAAAGCAACACACCATAATAGTGACTATACTAGGGAGTAGTGTCCATAAATTTTTATCCTCTATTTCAAGATATATCCTTCACTCCAGTGTTAGTTTCCAAGTTATCTTAAACTACTACCTTGACCCCATCACATAGTTGAGAGGTCATTTAATTTTTTTTTTAATTTTCTTCCATTCCCAAGAAATCACGTTAATGTTTTCTTGGTTTTTGCATAGTCATGTTGGATTCTCTATGAGATTCACACAAGTCAATAACACAAGCAAGTAGCATTCTTGTATAATGATCACACTTCTATGGTTTCTACAGCCAGTAAAACCTCTATTACATTCATTTTTTTGACAACATTATTTTGTGTATTTTGTTGTGTTAAAAGGTAGTTTTAACATGATAATTTTTACTAACATTTATTAAATACTTTAACATTATTATTTTTTCACAAAATTGCTCAAAATTAAGGAATTTACATCGTCAAAGAATGCGGTAACACAAAGTATTTATCATTTTCAGTTCTTTCCTTTTTTTCAAGTTCAATTATGAGGATGCAAATCCTCTTTCATATTGAATTATTCCCTTAGCCTTGCACTCATAGAGATATAGGTAATTCAAAAACTATTGTAATAGTGTTCTACGTTCCTTAACTCTCCTTAAAACATAACAAGATTGGTTCATGCTGCTAAGCCAGGAATTGTAAAAAAATCCAATTAAATAATTAATTAAATTCTGCGACAAGGATCATGTCAATTTATATTCTAGGTTGAGGTAGTGGAGTTAGGTAACTAAAAAAAATTCCATGGTCATTTTTCATTGAAACATAGACATTTTCCTAGGGATCTTGAAGTCATTTCTAACAACCACGCTTTACTATTACAAGAATGGACATGCCAATTTTTGGTGTCAATGTTGAGGTGCAATTGACATATTTTTGTGAGACTCCCAACCTGTTCAAGTCAATGAATTGCTTGAATGGTGATACTTGTAACCCCTTGTTCATAACTTGAGAATAAGCATCCCAATAACCAGTCATATGTTTACTGCCATGAGTATTTTGTGGGATTGAAATGGCACTTCAGATAAATAGTGAGAGATTCATTTGCTGGGGTTGAGGTACCAAGTAAAAACAACTAAAATTCCCATAAAATTCACATAAAGGGAGTGAGATAGTGCATCTCATATCTCTTCCATGTTCACTAATCCACACAAAGGCATTAAAACACATTAAATATGAGGGTGAAAATTGTTGGTACATGATGAAAACATAACTCCTTCCCTGTTCAAAATGACAAGAACTTTGGATTGAGTAAGACCCTTATGTTGCATGATTTCCACAAGTAGTTTATTAGAAGAGTTTTGGAGAATTTATCCCATCATTAAGTGTTGTCAATGTACTAGGGTTACCATCATCCAAATTGAATTTAGGAATTGTATCAATGTTTGGTAGTTTTGTTCTTACTAATGACTGGTTGAAGATGCTCACAAATTTATTTTCAGTTGCTTATGTAATGGATTTTGTCACTTGAACATCTAAAGTATCCTACAATTCTATTGTATCCAATGTATGTATGGATTTTCCTCCATAAAGTGGTAATGGCTGCCAAGCTAAATAAGGAATTTTTGTTGTGATCAATACCAGAAAAAATCAAGTATAGCTGGGAAGATGATATTGCTCCACTACTGTTGGCCATATTGAGGGTGAGGTATCCATTCAATCCAAAAAGCTGCCACCAAAATTCTCAGGTTTGGAAAGGAAAATATATCATCGTTTTGTTATCAGTTACTATGTGAAGAAGTATAGATTTGGTCAAAGGAATACTCAGGCATGAAAAAATGCCTAAAAGAGTATTACAGTGTTGTTCTTTTCAACTCACTCTATTTATAGAAAAATGTGTTCATATTGAGATGATCAGGAGGTTATTCTACCTTTGGTTCCAAGCACTCCTCATCATAGGAAGGAGGTATTACTACATTAGTTTCCCTATAAGTTTGAAGGGATTGTGAATCTTGGGCTCTGCTTTCTCTTTGCAGTACATTAGGAGATATTATGTACCGAGGCTAGCCTCCAATGGGATTATCTTGAGCTCTAGGGGTAGGCCATACAAAGGAATGGGAAGACTAGCATAGTTTTAACTAAATGAGGTCATTATCCATGGATCTAAACAACCTGGTCACTACTTCCATGGTTATAGGTTCTTGTCCCCCAAGTGATGTTTAAGGCTCCTTTCTTCTTATCTTATCGATATAGGTATATCCTTTTAGATTGGACATGTATGTTAGAACTTAGAACCATCCTTATTTAACTATTAAGGTGTCTACATGATTTCAATTTTTAATAATGAATGCAGTTCTCCCGTGTAAATATTAAGTGGATTGTGTAGTTTGGAAGTCTGGGAATAGTATAGTGTAACATTTACTATAGTTGTTACAACAAAAAGAAAACCCTTAACTAGTTTAGATATTAATTATAAATTTATGGTGCATGCGTGCTAATGGTATCAAAGCCTCATTTTGACTTTGGCCCTCATCTTTTGAAAAGTATTCCTTCACCACTAGGTGCAAAACATTGCTTCTGGTGCCTTTTAGAGTCAGCCCCTACACTGGATCAACAACAGGTACTTTGTAGAATTTGAAATTGTTTAATGAGATTTGCATCCTGAAAAAAAATATCATTATCTAGTTTCATGTGTCATTGAAACCACTCTCATAGGCAATGTTGTTGATACGCTTCACCTTCTTCAGCATTTACGAGGTACATAATAAGAATGGGAGTGAGATATTAACAAGATATTGGTATATAATATAAACATCTTATATACTAGAAGCACAGGATGGTGATGAGACTTGGTTTCTTATATATCCCTCTCGGTTGATATATAAGCAACTCTGTTTTTGCAATGTCCTTGATAAAGGTGTTTCTTCTTTTGCAGTTGTAGGATTGGATAAGAGTAATCCTAAATGTTAATATGGTGTTGGATAATACTAGGGTCAATTCCCCTCATGTCTTGATAATCCCAAGTAAAAGTGGAGTTTGAAATTTTGTAACAAAATAATAAAGTCTTGCAACTGAATGGAATTCCACTAGTTGTTCATGTTTAATATTTTCCTAGAAGAATCTCAACTATGGTGATCAACGGTTTTGTGGGTTTAGTGGTGAAGACATAATCTAGATACCTAAAAATTCTAGGTTTTTACTTGGCTTGTCGATTCATCAAATGTATCTAAAATTTGAAGTGGATCTTCATCATTAAGTCATTCACATTGGATTGCTTAACATATTATCAAATTTGTACATTTAAGGGGTAAAGGTTTTGCATAAAATTAGAAATCATTATGTCTTTATCAAGGTATTCCAATGCCAAGGATTTTTTTAGAGTAAGAACAAGATTAACAACATCTCCAAAGAGTGCATCATATTCCTCCTACCCTACCCATAGTGGCTCCTCATCTTCTAATAGGAAAGGTTTGGCAACAAGATACATAGTAAGTTTATTTCAATATTGACCATAGGAAAAGGTCACATTTCCAGATTTGTAGTTATTATAAGAAGCATATTTTGATAGACATGGTCTTCCAAGAATCATGGGATAGCCATAAGTCAATATTTTACAGCACCATTCATTCTATAGGGTACTCCATGGGTCTATTGATATAATGGCATTATCCACCATTCCTTCGAGCTTGACAATTGACCTATCCTCCATTTGGAGAATGGTATAGATTGGTCTCAATAGTCTTTGGAGGTTGAACTTGTCCATTGTTTACATTTATAGTTTCTCACAAGTCAATCAAGGTTTTTTGAATGAGGAAATTACTTATGTGGACATCTACCACAGGGATACCTAGGTCTAAAATTTAGGGGTAAATACCTTTTGCATCATGATGTTAGCAAGCTACCCTACTACCTGGCTGGTATAAGGATCCTTCCTTTAGAGTGTACTTAGATATAATAAAAAATGAATTATGATTAATATTAGAATACATAGAAACTGTAGAAAGTAAATAGGAAGAACAATGGTTTCCTTTAGCAAGTTTATTTAAGTGTATCTTGTATTTTATATTTTGCACTTATATTTATCTGAATATCGTTCATGTTCTGTCGTTTTTGTTGGTTAAGTACAATTTTTTTTGTTTTAATTCATTATCTAGTTTATAGCATGTATAATGTTAATGTGAGGGATATGAACTTACCAAAATTGAAATACCATAAATTCAATTTTATAGTAAAGACCAATCTTCAATATGAAGAGCTTTTTTTGTAGATATAGAAAAAGGCATGAAAAAACATTATGACTATAATTTATTACTTATACTCTATAGGGAGGAGAATTGAGTACCACTATACATTAAATGAAATAATATTATAGCTACCCTATTGTCTATATGGGTAATCTATGTTACAAATTAAATAAGAGTTGTTTCATATTGCTGTGCTCTATTATGCTCTTACATACAATAGTAATATAAAGAGTTTGAGCTTTCAAAATTCAAAATTATAAGTTCCATTTACTCTACCTCTTTAATTTAAACTATATCCTTAACATAACAAAAAAATCAAAAGCTTCCAGTTTGTCCACTTACGGTGGCTATTGAATTTTTCCTAAACACAACAAACATGCAAATTTAAAGGTATATACCATGATAGATTGCAGATGCTTTTATGCCTAATAGGTAAACCTATTAATGTTTTTCATTATGTGTATTGAAAATAACTAAACAAAAACATTTATAGGTTTTTCATTGTGGTGTTATATTTGCTTACATTGAACATTTAGGTAAAAAGGTGATTCAAGCTATAGGTTTGTATACGTGCAATAGCAATGTGTGGGAGGGGAATTTTATGTTAAGGCCCATTCCAATTAGACTAGAAATTGTAGGAAAGAAGCCTCACATGAAAAAGTTTAATGGTTCTCTAAGAATTTGGGTTACAAGCTCAGTCTTGTAAGGGGCATTCTTCTGATCTGTAGTACTACCTATCAAGTTGGTTAGTAGCATGTATAGAATACTATGTAGAAACTTCAATGAGGAGGTGCAAATATTGATGAGTTTTTGAAATAACTTCATAGGATGAATGTTAAGGTAGCGATCCTATTACAATTCTTAGTTTAATTGTATATTCCCAGGTAAAAACCAAGTAAAAAACCTTTAGGAAAATCAATCTCTATGAGAGGATTTAAATAATTTTTGGAATGTGTGCTTGGATTGTGTATGTGGATAAAGCTTGAAATTTTTTAGCAGTAAAAAGCTCAAAATTTAACCCCAAAAACAATACTTTTCTCAAACTGTAGCTGCTGCAAAATAATTCATGGTGTTCCTTAACTGAATGTTATTTCTCACCTTCGAAAATTAGACCAACCTTATTCTTCCATTGCGGATGTTATAGTTCACTGATCTATCTAAAATTCAGAGCTATGACACTTCCACCCGAAATAATATCTCAGAGCAAATTTGTCTTCACACGAAAATCCTATTTCAAATTAGAACATGTGATAGGGTATTAATATTGATTTTCCATGAAGTTTGGAGCCGACCTGTCACTATTAATTTTTTAAATATAAAATATTTTTGGAGAACATTAAGGGACCTGACTTGTCAAAAACTAAATTAATTCATTTGTCGGGGCTTTTAATAACCAATGTTTATAGGTTGAAAGGTCATTAAAACAATCTATAAAATATTTTTGGAGAACATTAAGGGACCTGACTTGTCAAAAACTAAATTAATTCATTTGTCAGGGCTTTTAATAACCAATGTTTATAGGTTGAAAGGTCATTAAAACAATCTACATAATTATTTCTTTGGTCATTCTTTAAACTGTTGACAAAGACGACTCATAAATGTATTTGTGCTTGGATGTTAGGGAGTTGACAAGAACATTAAGATGTATTTTCAATTCATCTTCAAATGACCATAGTATGTATCATTTGAATCATTAGGTATCCTAATTCCCACATCCAAATTCTGTGTGCTTTGTCATCTCTTGCCATCCAATATCCACTTGCCATTTTCATGCCCGCAAGCTTATGCTTGCTTGGCATATGTCTTATCCATTCATATTGTCTAACCATACTTGATACTCATATCCAATTGGCATACTTCTTTGTCATCACCCTTCAATCCATTCATTGCTTGCTTGTCTATTTCCATGTCACCATGTCATCCAAGCCGTGTGCATTGTCCTTGTCCATGAGCCATATCATCTTGCCCGTTGTCTTCTATGCCAAGTCATGTTTCATGCTTCTTTGTCCATGTCACTTTTTCCATTCACACCTTTGTTGTCATCATATTGACTTGCTTGTACTTCATACTTGCTTTCCATGCTTGTCATCATCAATTTGACCTGTGTCATTAATGTTGTCATCAATGACAATCATAGACAACCATATTAATCAATATTCCCCTTTGTCATTGATGGAAACCAACCAAATTCTTCTTCTCCCCCTTTGACATTAATGAAAAAGGTCTGATTAGCCTTCAAGAGCTTCATAATGTCCAAAAAAAAATGAGTTTATCTACCTTAGAATTTACAAAGATGCTCCCCCTGACTGATATGCTGTTGTAATTTGTTTCCATATTTTCTTCAATATGATGTATATTTCCTTCTACCCTTGAGATCTTAGACCAATGTATAGCAATTGATGATGAAATCATTTCCAGTTGTTCTAACTTTGTTCCCAATATAACTCATACAATCAGATGTTAGTAAACTATATCCAAAGCTAGAGAGAGTTAAACATATTATTTCAATTCATTTGTTCACCATGATCCCCTTGAGATATTGCTCACTACTATGGAAGTCAATTCAGTTCAACTACCTCTATCAAGTTCATCTGTATTGCCTTGTCAGGAGTCCCTAAACCCTCTGCCAACCTTGTTCTACTTAGTAAATTTTTTTTTTGATCTTGAGTTATCTCAACTCTATGATCGAGACAAATGGTGCCTTCATATATATGTCTGAAAACATTTCTATAAATGACCATGAACTTGAGAAAAATGTGGCAGCCAAGAATAAGTTAGAGAGTAGATCCTTCAATCTTCATATTTAGCTGTGTATACTTGCTTGCTCCCCCAAACTAATTGTGTACATGTTGCCTTTGCATAGGCCTTTCAAGACATACATATAGACCTTTGCTGAGATTTCCTTTGGATATATATAAATGAATTTGTATTAACAGTATTCATCTGATAGTTTCGTTAATGTCAAAGGTGCATATTCTACAACAGTATGTGTCAAAAGTATGAAAGAAAAAAAAAACTTGGCTTCCTTTTAGTCAATTCAAGTCAAAATGTGCTTTTTGTGACTTCTGCAGTAGCATATAATCAAAAATTTGAAGAGTGTCAAGATCATTAGATAAAAATGTTGCATGAACACTCATTAGTTTTTTCTAGTTCATACCTTGTTGCTTCTAGTCCTAGGCTTCCTCATATAACTATCCTCCTGTGGCCCGAGTTCAGAGAAATATTAGGCATACAAACTTCTTCATAATACTTAACTGCTATATGTTGTCATCATCTTCAATATGTTGCTTAGAAGGATGTCACTTTATCAGCACTTCATCGACAATAGTATGTTGAACCCATGGTATTTCATGAGATAATGGAATCTATGCTTTGAAGAAGGTATTGACCCAAACTGATGAGCAATTACAATTAGAGAGAAATATTTACATGTCTCATTTCTTTCAATCATCCTGTTGAGGCCTGGAAAATCGCAAGTAACAACAGTTGGGGATTCTCCCCAATAACGTTCCTAACTAGCTCGTTATTGTTTGGTATGGGGAATCCGTCTGGTTTACGGTCTGGCTACCGTAGGTCAAGTAAAAAAATAAAAAGGTTTTACTGGTTACGGCCCGGTCCACCGTGTATATTCATAGTTTTTTGGATTTAAGTATGATGTGCAAGTTCCTATCTAAAAATGCAGATTGATAGAGATAATGAGGAGCGTCACAATGTGATGCACAGGTTCTTACCTTTGGTCTTAACTCTCTCGCATCTAAATCACCCACAATAAGAAAATAAATTTATCTAACTAACCTATCCCTAGGGAGTAGAATTAACAGTTGACAATGAGTAATGTATTTCTGCACATGTATTATAAACAATTACAGATAGCTGTTATTTATTTCAGAACACATGAATATTAAGAAAAATATTGACAACAAGATAGCTTATTGTTTATGACAACCTCCATTACTCACAGTGTAAATTTCACAGAATAAACTATAATACATTCATAACATAAGTAGAAACGCAATGAGTTAGAATGATCTCATAGTTAATGGACATGAGATGAAAACGAAATAGTTCACATTCAACTAATCCATAGTAGAGCATTTGAAATAGTCCACCAAACTTTCTCCAGCATAAAAATTGTAACTCTTTATTGCAAAAGGAAGTAGTTCTTCTTACAATAACTCTCAAAAATTGCATGGGAAAGAAAAGTCCTCCTCTACATCTAACTCTCCTATACTTATACAAAAGCAAAACCTTTGGGCTACCCACAAATGACTTTTGGGCTTCCCCACCATTTCAATCCCAAAATTTTGTCCTGTAGTGAGTGCTCATAATTTATACAATATATTACATTTAAAACAAAAATAAATAGAACACTCTTATGAAGAGGGCCCTGCTTGTTCATTAATAAACTTTTTCCACGCCTGGGCCTCTGCTGCTATGCTCTCAAAATATGAGGGTTCAAGAAAAAAAATGTTTATCTCATACTTTGCAGCCTGATTCTTAACCACTTTTATTCTTTCCGGACTTAGCCGCAGTTGATATTCAAGTAAATGGATGCTTACTGCTGCATGAGCTACTGCTTTCTTCAGAATTTGTTCATCTAGATCTTTAACTTGTTGGATATCCTGCTCGTCTTCCTGATACCAGTTCTATAGTTGTTCTATGAACAACTCATGTTCTGGTATCGCACCGAGTCTTTTATCTGCAGCAACTTGACATCTATTGTATGTGACTAGCATTCTTCTGCAGTATTCATCACATAATCCTTTCATTTTCTTCACAGTCTTCTTGAATTCTTCCATAATATTTATTGCAAACTCCAATAAGTTGTAATCCTACTTTAAACTATGTCAATATTTAGTTGGTAGCTCTACATGGGTTTCTTCATTTGTTTCTATCCACGCTATTCTTCCAGTCAGGACCTCCAAAATATCCTGAGATCTATCTACAAAATATGAAGTGGTGTCCAAGATTTCTTCTAATCTGCCATCTATTTGCACAGTCTTACAAATTTCTTCCTAAATGCACACTTCTAGTTGGTGGATTGTCTTTCTCTGGGCCAGAACATATTCTTTCAAAGGTTGGACATCCATATTTTGTTCCATAGCATCTTTTAGTGATGCTGTCAATGAAGCATTCTGTCCCTCCAAAACTGCTATCTGCATTTGATACCGTTTCCCTCTCTCTTGAGTGGTAACCTTCTCTGATTCCAGCTCAATTACCTTGTTTTACAGCTGGACCTTCTCTGAACTTAGAGTCTCGTATGATACTTGAAGGTCAGTCCTCTCAGTTCTCAGCACTTGAAGCTCTAACTGCAGTTTCTGTAATTCTGCCAAGATGTTTTGAGAATTTTTCTCTACATCAACTTCTAAAGTCATCTTATTTTCCTGCAGAGTCTGAAGCTCTGCCTTTGAAGTCTTCACTTCATTTTTCATGTCCTCAAATTTTCTCTTCAGCTTCTGTCCTTCATCTCTTTATTTCTTCAGTGTTTCTTTTAACTGAGCTGCGTTCTTTCTTGATTGCTCTATATATGTCATCAGTATATCTACATTATCTTCCGTAGATTGGGTTAATGCCACCCCCTCTCTTGCTATCAATCTCAGATCTGCATCTGTGCCATACACCAAAGTTTTATCAGTTATCATCTTACCTGATTGTCCTCCTGTTTCAACCTTTTTTTCGGTTCTTTTGACAATAATTTTCTTCTCCTTGTCAAAGAATATAGTGCTGAAATAAGGGACCTCTTCTCCTTCTTTATGCTTGAAAGGTATCAAATTCATTTCAAAAAACACCACTTGTTCTTGAGTGCTGCCAGAAGTTGCAGCAGGCTCCTAAGGATAAGGATTATCTTGTCCATGCCCTATGTCTGTATCATCATGTGCCCCCTGAGTGTCTATTGGGTCATTAGTTTGCTGATCTGTTTTAGATCCTATCAATCTTAAACATTCAGTTTCTTCTTGTTTTTTCTTTATCTCTGCATCCTCCTTCTTCTTTCTTTCCTCCTCCTCCTTCTTTGCTACTTCCTCGGTAGCTCTCTTTATTCCTTCTTCTTCATTCTTTAGCCAATTTTCTGCCTCTTGTGCTAGCCTCCTAGCATCCTCTTCCCTGTTTTTGGCCTCTTCTTCTTCAACTTTCTTCTGTGTGGTTTTTCCCTTTCTGCCCACAATGGTGATTTTCTGTTTAAATCTCTTCTTTAATGCAGTCATATTCTTTGCATTTTTGAATATTTCTTCATCCTTGTCCCATAAATTTGCATATTCAAAATGAACAGTTGCCTTCTTGCAATGTTCTGCAACCTTATTTTGGAAGTCATTCTTGTGGAAGTTCATCTCACCAAAATGAAAGTGCTCCAGCTCCTTCACAAATTCTACAGTTTGTTTGAACTTTGTAAACTTATAACTCCCTAACTAGAAATATATGGTAGGATATGCTACCTTCTTATGTTCGAACAAAAATCTTCCAACACCATCAATGTATACCTGCCTGACTGATTCTTTATGTAACACATAATCAGTGGCATATTTGGGGAGTAGAGAAGGTGCCCTAGAGCCACCATACATTCTAATGTACATTCCCTCTTCAGTCAAATAGTAACTCCCATGTTCTACAATGACTTTGAATGCCTCTTCAGACATGCAGTTGCATTATGTCAGGAAAATTAAAGTGTACAAAGGCATAATGAAGTGTTCACATATCTCTTTGTAGTGGTTGTAGTATTTGCGTGCCCAAAATAATTTGTATGTCGTGTATACAAGGGTCCTGTCTTTGTCCCAATTACACCTTAAGGCTGGAAATGACTAGGTACATAAGATACAGTCCACTAAGATAGAGCTCATGTAGAACTCTGACTTCTGCTGTGACACCCCTCCCAAAGTTGAAGATATGCATGCTGAGAGGCTATTGGACACTATGTTTTCCAATTGAATATGGTCCCCTAAGTGGCCACATAGAAAATAATGGGTATCCATCCCAATTTGAATCTTTTACCATGTCCTCTCCCAAAAACTCAATTTAGCATTAGTGCTATAAATATATAAGGGGTCTGGAGAGTGGCTGTATTATATTCTCCTGAGGGCCTGGTTCAAAAGTTCTTCCCTGGTATCATCATTCTTTTGACAGTTTCAACCAGGTCCAAATTTGTCTCCTTCAACCAACTTTCAGTTAAGTAAATTTGAGCAGGAGGCAAGTGGTATGCCATTGAGTTATAAGCAGGACTGTATGCAGCATAGCTCTGTTTGGGAGTATTTGGTAAGATCATCATGGTCACATCTACCCTAGGTGGAGTCCAACCGATCACCTCAGAGCATGGGAACAAATAAGGTCTAGTGGCTACCTTCATCAGAGCAGATTTCTCAATGTTTGCATATATAGTCAGTTCTTCGAACCCTGCGTCAGGCACATTTTGATTTGCAATCATTCGGTATATTTCACCCCACTTGTAATCTGGCTCTACTCCAGTGGTGGCTCTGGTATATTCATAAATGTATTCCGCCTTGGTGATGATTTCCACATCTGGTTCTCCCTCTGCAACAAGAGCCTTCTTCTTTTGTCTTTTAGACATATCTCCTTTGCAATGGTTACCCTGGCAACAAACATAGTATGTTCTTAGAATATTGGAGCTTCTAGCTAGTGTTAAAAATGAAGGAGAACTATCATAACACTATTTACCTCATTCATATGCATTTTCACAAATAAACTATACAAAACACTAATGCGTGAAAGAAAATGACAAGGCAAAGGAACTTCTGCAACTGGGTTTAAACTTCTCTAAGTCTGTGTGCAACTAAAACATAATCCCGATAGAGAACCTATCGTTAAAATCAGACTTTAATCGAAATACTCTAAATCCTCAAGCACAAGAACCACACTATCAATTGTAATTAAAAATGCGGAAATCCCAGTTTGACCAAAATGCTGAAAACCCCTCGTCGTTCCTTGAAACTAGGGTGAGTGCCTAAGAAAACTGAAAAATCCCCTCGGACAGCCATAAACAACCCCACAAAAGCCGGTGCAGATAGTGTAACGCTTGTTTGCACCAACTACCTAAACCTTCGGACCGGGATCAAGCTTCCATAACGACTCAAAAATAGGCTCAAGAAAACCCCCACTGCCAAAACTGTCAACCTGACTAATACCTCACGCTGTAAGGATAAAAATTCATTTTAGATGTCTAACTACACAATGGTGGGAAAACCTAACTAGGGGAAGACCCTAGTTCCCAAAATGACCCATAAAATCAAGCGGAAGGAGAAACCATTGTTGGCCTACCTGGAAAGCAAGCTGTGCAGTCGACGGGATGGTCTGAAACTTCCATGGCAGCACTCCAAATGAATGAAATCCTGACAGCTAAGCATGTTGGTATAGTTTGACTTGACAAGGATAGAGAAAACACGAGTTATTACAAGGATAAACAATAAAATAAGACCTCGTTCCAATATATATAGACCTTTCGGTGAAAAATATGGTGGGAAAAGAAACCAATTGGTGGTCGAAACCACCATAGCATCGAACAATTAGTTCACTAATGAGCTGCAACGACAGAAGACATACAAACCCCGACTTCTACGATCAAATGAAAACCTCGGAGATTGGAGGTTATAAAGATTATGTATCGACGGCTCAAGACACAAGATAATCCGTAATATCGGTGAGACAAAGCTGAAGGTTTCCGCAATGTCGGTGGTATAAAGCACTAAATGCCGCTGAAGTCACGTATCAAAAAATGGAATCACTACTCAATAAAGCGTTAGAACTTGTAAACACTAATCATCAGCGAGATAGTTCATTACGCAGCCACAATGGCGAGAGACAGACTGACTACGGCTTCCGCGACAATAGAAGATCATCGGCGATCGAAAGAACTAAGGACTACAGATTGACGAGTTTAAAACTAAGCATCTCCGTAGTGTCAGTAAGGTAATGAACAAGACCTCCGATAAATGACAAAAATCATTCCGATAGTGATAAGAAAAATCACCGACAGTTAAAAATATAAAGTTCTGAAAAAAACAAAAGAGATAATGCGCATCGACGAATAACAAGACTGTCCATCAGCGGCATAGAGAACTAAAGCTCCGATTCAAACTTCGACTGCCTTCTGATAGTGATAAAACCAAACCATCAAAAAATCAAAGAAAGTTAAGTGTTCAAATAAAACTAAAGACGTTCGGCTGGGTGATGGTTATACTAGCTTGTTTAAACTCCGAAACACCAGAAAGAAAATAGTTATCGAATCATCCGACTTCCGACAGTGGTAAACAATTGACCTAAATTCAAACTCAAGAAAATCCAAATTTGCAGCAGAGGAAAGAAAGAGTTTAGGAATCCAAACAATCCCAGGCAAGATGAAATTAAAAGGAGGGTCCAAATTTTTTTTTAAACTTTGGGAAGAAAGTTGCAGTTGCAACAATTGGCGACTACTCGGTGAACACAGATCTCTGGACAACTTCTTCTTTGAGCAACATACTGTTTTGACAATAAATACCAACATGTTGAATTATTCTAGATGTCTGGATTTCCCAAATGACAAATGTATGTACTTTAATAATTGATGATAGTCCACTTTCGGGATTAAGTGAGCCAAGATTTAAAATTCTAGATAACTCTTTTGAGGACAGGAATATGAATTTCATTTTTTACCTCTGTCTCCGGGTAGCTCCAGCTTGGACAACACAGGATTGTAATAGTCCTTTCTGAGTCTCCTGCATGCCTTCTTTTTGAATTTTTATTCAGGATCCTCTATCCATAGTGTCCTTTTGTGTGAGAGATGTATTTAATTTTCAGCTCACGGACAGAGAAGAACTTTGGCAATTTTGTACTAATATGGTTCAGTACTTTGTTTTGATACATAGTGCTTTCTTAGGAGTTTTCTGACTCTTATTTTCCTTTTGGCTTCCAATTCTTGGCATGGGATCTTTTAAATATAATATATTGTTTACCCTGCTTCCTTTCCATGGGTCCTTGCTGTCACCCCCTCATACATTTCAAATGTGAGATGGATGGAGCCTCGAAATAGTATTCCAGACCCTTTGATCCTGAGTTATTTTACAAGGATTAAGTAGGACTTCAATGTGTTCATATCCATTTAGGAAAACTTCTAAACTAGAAGAAATTATTTCAAATAAATCACTAGTATACAGTCTCATGATCAAAGATTTTAGTTAATCCAAAATGCTGATGAATTCCATGCACCCAAAAGCTGTGCTTTTTTTAAAATATTGAAATCAATCAAAATCTAACTAAAAACAAACAAAATAAAATGAATCCAAAGAAATACAAAGCAATCAGCTTATTTATGTACAAGAAAACCAAAAAATTAAATCAGGAAAAATAAGGTTTGAGAACTAAACCATTAACTGGTAAGTTCTCTTCCCACCCTTGTAGATCTTGCAACTTGTAAGTTGAGGGGCCAAGCTTGGCCACAATCAGAAAAGGGCCTACCCATAACTATTGAAACTTAATGTGCTTCCCCTTTTCATCATGCAGATGATCCCAATTTAGAACCAGATCTCCCACTTCAAAATCCTTGTTTCCAGCTTTATGCTTGTCAAACAACCACTTCGCTACCTCTTGTTGATGCTCAAATCGTTCTCTGGATTTGGACCTAGACTGTTCTTCCTTCACAAGATTATAGATTCTATTATGTAGGATTTCATTATTGGTACCTCTAGACTCCTGTGCTAATATGGAAGAAGGTAACATAATGTTGGGAGGAAGAATAACTTCTTTTCCATAGACAAGGGTGTAAGGTGACACACCTAAACAATTCTTGGGTGTGACTCTATCAGCCCAAAGAGCATTAGGTAGTGCTAAGTGCCAACTTCTTTGGTTTTCCATTAGATTCTTGTTTGTAGATTCTACCAAACCATTTCCTTGTGGGTAATAGTTTGCAGAATAATGCAACTTAATTCCTCTTTCATTTGCAAATGCAGTTAATCTAATAGAAGAAAAATAAGTAGCATTATCAAAAACCAGGGAAATTGGAACCCCAAACTTAGTCATAATGTGATCTTGTAAGAAATCCATGACCATATCTTCATTCACTTTGTGTAACGGAATGGCCTCAACCCATCTGGTGAAGTAGTTAGTTGCCGTCAAAATGTATTAGTGCTGTAAGGAAGAATTTGGTTTTGATTTCTCCAATGATATCAATCCCCCATCATTCGAATGGTTCTGTTATCATCACTGGTTTTAAAGGCCCTGCTGCTTTGGCTTGTCTTCCGACACACCTCTGGAAAATATCACACTTTTTGACATGAGCATGAGCATATTTAAATAGTGTGGGCCAGTAATGCTCGGCTCTAAGAATCTTATGGGTTGTTGTATCTATGGAAAAATGACCTCTTGCAGGCCCATCATGTAATTCTGTTATGACTTTCTTCGCATCTTCTTGCTCTAAGCACCTGAGAATAACTCCATCATAATTCTTTCTGAATAATATTCCATCAATGATCTAATATGAAACTGATTTAAGGCGTAATGCTCTTCATTGTTCGGAATTCCAATGTTCTGGAAAATACCCTTCCTGAAGGTAATGAACAAGGTCTCGGTACCATGAATCTGGAGCTGTGAATAGAGGACATACATCCACCATATGTAACTCAACTTCATTGTCCCAACTATTTTCTTCGTTGTCAGCCATTAGTTTGCACATCCCTTGCCCTTTAACTATGGATGCTAGTTTGAATTCAAGGTCATATTCTTGTAAAGTTGTTACCCAGTTGCCTCTTCTTTCTCCTAACTCTTTTTGTACAAAAAGAGATCTTACAACTGGGTGTGGAACTATTACCTTAGTACAGTTCTTAAGTATGTATGGCCTAAATTGTTTTACCATTTTGAAAACTGCATAAGCTTGTTTATCGATAGCTGGGTAATTCAATTCAGCTCACTGCAGACCAGTGCTCATAAATGATATGGGGTACTCATCTCCCCCATCTTCCTTCTGTGTAAGAACCACTGCTAATGAATTGTTAGATGCGAAAGTGTACAATTTTTTTTTTTTTTGAAGTTTGGACTTTTGAGAGATGGTGCATGAGCAACATATGTCTTTATTTTAGTAAATACATTCTTCTCCACATCAGTCCACTTGAATTGTACACTTTGTTTCACCATTTGCTGCAAAGGTTTAACAATTTGAGCAAAATCTGGTACAAACCTTCGCACAAAATTAACCGTCCCCATGAATGATTGCATACATTTTTTTATGGGGTAAAGGGATATGTTCTATGGCCTTAATCTTTTTTGGTTCTATGGAGATCCCTTTTTTAGAAACAACGTGACCCAATAGCTTTCCTTCTATAATTGCAAACACACATTTCCTAGGATTCAGTGAGATCCCATATTTTCGACAACGATCGAAAATTTGTTTTAGATGGAATGCATGTTCTTCTCTCTTCTTTGAAAATATCGTGAAATCATTGAGATACACCACAACACTACGACCAATCAGACTGCGGAAAACTATGTCCATGGCCCTCTGGAAAGTAGCTCTAGCATTGATGAGTCCAAAGGGCATTCTTCTGTAAGCAAAAGTTTCCCACTTTGTTCTGAATGTAGTTTTAAGTCTGTCCTCTTCAGCTACTAATACTTGATTATAGCCAGAGAATCCATCTAATAATGAAAATAACTCAGAACCTAAAACCATCTGCAATATTTGTTCCATGGCTGGAACTGGATAGTTATCTTTATCCTAAGCACAATTGAGGTTTCTGAAATCTACGCAGAGCCTAATTTCTCTAGATTTTTTTCTTACTGGAACCAAATTCGAAACCCATTCTGAATTTCTGACTTTGAATATAATCTTAGCATCCAACAAATTTTTCACTTCACTCTGAATTAACGGTTCCAGTGTTGGATGCATCTTCCTCAAAGGCTGTTGATAAGGCTTGACTCTAGCTCTAATAGGGATGACATGTTGTATAATCTTTGTATCATATGTTTTAAGCTCTTCATATGTCCAGGAAAACACATCTTTGTACTGTTTGAACAAACTAATGAACTTATTTCTTTCACCCAGAGAACAACACTTTCCCAAATTTACATATCTGGGTTCAACTTCAATTCCCAAATTTATCAGCTCGAATTGTAAGGACGAGCTATGAGTCTAAACATTTGCTGGTCTTCTGAATTTGTTATCTAGATCAAACATTCGTTCTAAGGTCCTGACTCCTTTAGGAATAAAGTTGTCAAATTTTAATTCAGCCTGGTGTTCCTCATCATCGATTATTGCTCCTTTGAAAGTATCATCATTCATCAAACATTCAAGAATTTGTTGATCATCATCAAAAACCTGTAGATTGGTGATCGTGTCTAGAACCGAAGGCTTGAAAAGTAATTCAATAGAACATCTATTATTTGAACGTACAAGCCTTGCAGCTGAGGTAGCTAATAATTCAGCTGCTGCATTCTTTAGTCGAGGAATGGACACAATATTAAATGCATAAAAATTTGTTAGCAAATCCCATACTTCATTCTGGTAAGCTTTTAAATGAGGTGAAATGCAATGTATCTGATTTTGAATTTGCTTTACAACTATTTCAGAATCCCCATACACTTTCAAATTTTTAACTTTTAGTTCAATTGCTTTTTTTAGTCCCTGAACTAGTGCTTCATAGTCAGCTGTATTATTTGTACATTCAAACTATAATCTACAAGAAAGAAAATGTTTATTTTTCTTTGGATTAATTAGGACACAGCCAGCTCCTGATCCTTCCAATCTTTTAGATCCATCAAAATAAAGGGCCCAAAAAATATCTACTTTTACTGTACTTGAATAAAAAACTATATCTCAAACTAAATCTACTATTTTACAGTCAAATTCATCAGCCCGTGAAAATTGAAGGAGATAGGGATGGGTGTCTGGTGTACCGCTGGCTTCTTCGGCTTGGTGATTTCCTGGTTCTAGTTCAAGGAATTAATTTCCCAACACAGAATTCACTGGTTCATTTCCCCCCTCCAACTAAGTAACATTATGCTTCATTTGAGGTTCTCTTAATATTTTTATCTCATTGGGACTTCCCTTATGAGGCAACCACAGATGTGACCAATCTGACACAAAATATCCATTTATCCTCGCTGACCAATCTCGACTCAAAACAAGTCCATAAGCATATGGAATGTCTACAACTATAATATCAATGTACTGACATACCTTCTCATTTTTAGATAAGTGAATTAGGACATCTTCCATTTCCCCGACTACTTTCATAGCTATCTTGTCTAATTGAATAACTTTCCAAGTGGATGGTTTAGACTGTCCATTAATTCTCTTGTAGACTAAAAGTGGCATAACATTGATTGATGCCCTTGAGTCTACTAAACAGTTGTGTACATTATAGTTGAAAATCTCAAAGGTTAGGAGAAATGGTGGGGTTTTAAACTTAGACTTACCTCCCACACTTGCTTCACCAATTTCTTCTACAGGTTGTTTGTTAGTGGGAAGCTCTTGTTCTGGTACTTCAAGTGCTTTCAACAATTTTTCTTTCTGCTGAGGTAAATTACACATTTCGAATAATGAGATATTTGCCTTAGCCTTTTTTATGTCCTCCACAATATCATACCCCATCTCAGGTGTTTTAAGATTCTTCTTGACATTTTCAACCTTGTCTTCAATAGGCTTAACATGAATGTTACTTCTCTTAGGATCTTAACTTGTAATGGTAAACTCAGGTATCTTATCAGTTGTAGTGTTCTTCTTTTTTATATTTTCTTGAATTTTCTTGATATTTGGAAGTATTGACTTGTTTTCTTTTACCAAAGCCTGAATTCTTGTTGTCACATTGGTTTCTGATGTTTCCTCATGTTTCAGAGAACCTTCTTCTATTGTATCAAACATTGAGACACAATCCCATAACACTAAAGCATCTTCCTCATGTTTTTGTGTGGGTTGATCACCCTTTTCTTCCTCATTATCAATTTCTGTTAGTTTGGAGTCCAATAATTGATTCATTACCAATGTCATAGAATTTATCCATTGGGGGTAATTTTTCTCAGAATGAGGCTGCTGATGAAAAGTGCAAAAATTATCCATACCTACCTCAGTTAAATTCATTGATGCAGGACTGTGTGGAGGAGGTTTATGTTGATTGTTGTCCTCCCTCCTCTTATAGTAAGGCTTATATTCTTTATGAGCTTCCTTTTCTTTTTCCAAATCTATTACTTTGTTGGATAGATTTTGCATCATCTTCAACATTCCTTCAAAATCCTGTGACCATTCATCCTTAGGCTTAGTCAGTAATAAAGGTTTCTTACCAAAAGCCTTTTCTTCCGACTGCGCAGCATAATATTCTATGCTCTCCTTCTTAGCCTCTACCCTCTCAGCTTCTTCATAAGTTTCTGATAATGTAGGTTTGACTGACATCTTGGAAAACATGTCCAAATCAGGCCCTAGAGCTGAAGTATAGTATTCAATTAGCACTTTATCAGATGGTTTATCAGTTGCAGAAAAATTCTTTAGATAAGTAGTAAATCTTTGAGTGAAAATATGCACTTTTTCCTTTCTTTCTTTCTTCAAAGTGCATAACCCTTTCATTAACACTGCATGAGATTTCTGGACTGCATATTTACTTCTAAATATTCTTTCAAATGTGTCCCAGTCTGTGTTTGATTTTGCAGGCAGAGCGAAATACCATGAGGTTGCTTCTCCTTTCAGGGTATGTGGAAACAATCTACAGACTACATCTTCATGTTCTCCAGCCTGTAGTCCCTCTATAGCCAAGTAAAATCTTTGCAAGTTATCATCTACCATAATTTTTTCACTTGGGTCAAACTTAGGCAACATTTTCTCAAAATATTGAGGCAAGTCATGCAAAGGAGGTGCCAATTTTAAAGGTGACCTAGCCTTCCAAGCAGGTGGTGGATTTGGTTGGTTTGCATTTGCATGAGCTATGATTCTGGGTGAAGAATGAGGTGGTGAGAGAACAGGGTATGAACAGGTGAATAGTAAGGTGTATCTGGGCCCAACTGATTCAAAGGTTAATCAACTTCCTGTAGGGCTACTTCTACCAGTTCTTCAAGGTCTTCTACTAACACTAAATCCTCTAACTGAGGGTGATCTCTCTTCCGATATTCTCTTCTCGGTAAGAGAGGAATAATTGGTAACCCTCTGATCTTCTTCGCATATGCCCTGGTGAATCTTCTCAGGTCATCAACTAATTCATTATCTACAGAATACAGACGTTCTTTACCCTTCTCTTCAGGCATTGGATTTGGAAACAAACTACTTTTAGAATTGTCACCGGTGGAATAATTTTGAGAAAATGGGTTTCCTCGGCTAGCCATGCATTGGCGGCTCTCCTTCTAGCGCCAAAAACTATTGAGGCCTGAAAATTCACAGGTAACAATAGTTGGGGATTCTCCCCAATAATGTTCCCAACTAGCCCGTTATTGTTTGGTACGGGGAATCCATCGGGTTTATGGTCCGGCTAACGTAGGTCAAGTAACAAAATAAAAGGTTTTACTGGTTACAGCCCGGTCCACTGTGTATATTTTTAGTTTTTTGGATTTAAGTATGATGTGAAAGTGCCTATCTAAAAATGCAGATTGATAGAGATAATGAGGAGTGTCACAATGTGATGCAGGTTCTTACCTCTCGTCTTAAATATATCTCATTTAAATCACAGACAACAAGAAAATAAATTTATCTAACTAACCTATACCTAGGGAGCAGAATTAATAGTTGACAATGAGTAATGTATTTCTACACATGTATTATGAACAATTACAATTAATTGTTATTTATTTCAGAACACATGAACATTAAGAAAAATATTGAAAACAAGATAGATTATTGTTTATGACAACCTCCGTTACTCACAATGGAAATTTCACAGAATAAACTATAAGAAATTCATAACATAAGCAAAAATGAAATGACTTAGAACAATCTCATAGTTAATGGACATGAGCGGAAAACGAAATAGTTCACATTCAACTAATCCACAACAGAGCATTTGAAACAATCCACCAAACTTTCTCCAGCATAAAAATTGTAACTCTTTATTGCAAAAGGAAGTAGTTCTTCTTACAATAACTCTCAAAAATTGCATGGGAAAGAAAAGTCCTCCTCTACATCTAACTCTCCTATACTTATACAAAAGCAAAACCTTTGGGCTGCCCCCAAATGACTTTTGGGCTTCCCCAATGTTTCAATCCCAAAATTTTGTCCTGTAGTGAGTGCTCATAATTGATCCAATATATTAAATTTAAAACAAAAATAAATAGAACACTCTTATAAAGAGGGCCCCGCTTGGTCATTAATAAAAAATTTCCACGCCTGGGCCTCTGCTGCTATGCTCTCAAAATCTGAGGGTTCAAGAAAATGGATGTTTATCTCATACTTTGCATCCTGATTCTTAACCAGTTCTATTCTTTCTGGACTCAGTTGCAGTTGATCTTCAAGTAAATGGATGCTTACTGCTGCATGAGCTACTGCTTTCTTCAGAATTTGTTCATCTAGATCCTTAACTTCTTGGATCTCCTACTCGTCTTCTTGATACCTGTTCTGTAGTTGTTCTATGAACAACTCATATTCTGGTATTGCACCCAGTCTTTTATCTATAGCAACTTGACATCTATTTTACGTGACTAACATTCTTTTGTAGTATTCAGCACATAATCCTTTTGTTTTCTTCATAGTCTTCTTGAATTCTTCTGCAGTATTTATTGCGAACTCCAATAAGTTGTAATCTTGCTTTAAACTATGTTGATCTTTAGCTGGTAGCTCCATAGGGGTTTCTTCATTTGTTTCTATCCATACTATCCTTCTAGTCAGGATCTCCAAAATATCATGAGATCTATCTACAAAATACAAAGTGCTGTCCAAGATTTCTTCTAATCTACCATCTATTTGCACAATCTTACACCTTTCTTCCTCAATGCACACTTGTAGTTGGTGGATTTTCTTTCTCTGGGCAGAACATATTATTTCAAAGGTTGGACATCCATCTTCTATTCCATAGCATCTTTTAGTGATGCTGTCAATGAAGCATTATGTCCCTCCAAAAATTCTATTTGCATTTGATATTGTTTCCCTCTCTCTTGAGTGGCAGCCTTCTCTGATTCTAGCTCAATTACCTTGTTTTGCAGCTGGACCTTCTTTGAAATTAGAGTCTTGTATGATACTTGAAGGTTAGTCCTCTCAGTTCTCAACACTTGATTCTCTAACTGGAGTTTCTGTAATTCTGCAAAGCTATTTTGAGCATTTTCCTCTACAACAACTTCTAGAGTCATCTTATTTGCCTACAGAGTCTAGAGCTCTGCCTTTGAAGTCTTCACTTCATTTTGCATGTCCTCAAATTTTCTCTTCAGGTTGTGGCCTTCATCTCTTTCTTTCTTTAGTGTTTCTTTTAACTGAGCTGCATTCTTTCTTGATTGCTCCAGATCCATCATCAGTTTATCTACATTATCTTCTGTAGTTTGGGTTAATGCCACCCCAACTCTTGCTGTCAATCTTGGATTTGCATCTGTGCCATACACCAAATTTTTATCAGTTATCATCTTACCTAATTGTCCTCCTGTTTCAACCTTCTTTTGGTTCTTTTGACAATCCTTTTCTTCTCCTTGTCATAGACGATAGTGCTGAAATCAGGGACCTCTACTCCTTCTTTATGCTTGAAAGGTATCAAATTCATTTCAGAAAACACCACTTGTTCTTGAGTGCTGCCAGAAGTTGCAGCAGGCTCCTGAGGATCAGGATTATCTTGTCCATGCCCTATGTCTGTATCATCATGTGCCCCCTGAGTGTCTATTGCGTCATTAGTCTACTGATCTATTTTATATCCTGTCAATATTAAACCTTTAGTTTCTTCTTGTTTTTTCTTTATCTCTGCATCTTCCTTCCTCTTTATTTCCTCGTCCTCCTTTGCTGCTTCCTCGACAAATATATTTTTTCCTTCTTCTTTATTCTTTAGCCAATTTTCTGCCTCTTGTGCTAGACTCCTAGCATCCTCTTCCCTCTTTTTGGCCTCTTCTTCTTCAGCTTTCTTCTATGTGGTTTTTCCCTTTCTGCCCACAATGGTGATTTTCTGTTTAAATCTCTTCTTTAATGCAGTCATATTCTTTGCATTTCTGAATATTTCTTCATCCTTGTCCCATAAATTTGCGTATTCAAAATGAATAGTTGCCTCCTTGCAATGCTCTGCAACCTTATTTTGGGAGTCATTCCTGTGGAAGTTCATCTCACCAAAATGAAAGTGCTCCAACTCCTTCACGAATTCTACAGTTTGTTTAACCTTTGTAAACATATAACTCCCTAACTAGAAAGGTATGGTAGGATATGTTTCCTTCTTATGTTTAAACAAAAAGCTTCCAACACCATCAATGTAAACCTGCCTGACTGCTTCTTTATGTAACACATAATCAGTGGCATATTTGGGGAGTAGAGAAGGTGCCCTAGAGCCACCATACATTCTAATGTACATTCCCTCTTCAGTCAAATAGTAACTCCCATGTTCTTCAATGACTTTGAATGCCTCTTCGGACATGCAGTTGCATTCTGTCAGGAAAATTAAAGTGTACAAAGGCATAATGAAGTGTTCACATATCTCTTTGTAGTGGCTGTAGTATTTGTGTGCCCAAAATAATTTGTATGTCGTGTATACAGGGGTCCTGTCCCTGTCCCAATTACACCTTAAGGCTGGAAATGAATGGGTACATAATATACAGTCCACTAAGATAGAGCTCATGTATAACTCTGACTTCTGCTGTGACACCCCTCCCAAAGATGAAGATATGCATGTTGAGAGGCTATTGGACACTATGTTTACCCAATTGAATATGGTCCCCTGAGTGGCCACATAGAAAATAATGGGTATCCATCCCAATTTGAAGCTTTTACCATGAGCTCTCCCAAAAACTCTATTTAGCATCAGTGCTATAAATCTATAAGGGGTCTGGAGAGTGGCTATGTCATATTCTCCTGAGGGCCTGGTTCGAAAGTTCTTCCTTGGTATCATCATTCTTTTGACAGTTTCAGCTAGGTCCAAATTTGTCTCCTTCAACCAGCTTTTAGTTAAGTAAATTTGAGTAGGAGGCAAGTGGTATGCCATTGAGTTATAAGCAGGACTGTATGTAGCATAGCCCTATTTGGCAGTATTTGCTAAGATAATCATGGTCACATCTGCCCTAGGAAGAATCCAACCGATCACCTTAAAGCATGGGAACAGCTCAGGTCTAGTGGCTACCTTCATTAGAGAAGATTTCTCGATGTTTACATATATAGTCAGTTCTTTGAACCCTACATCAGGCACATTTTGATTTACAATCATCTGGTATATTTCACCCCACTTGTAATCTGGCTCTACTCCAGTGGTGGCTCTAGTATCTTCATAAATGTATTCCACTTTGGTGATGATTTCCACATCTGGTTCTCCCTCCGTAACAGGAGCCTTCTTCTTTTGTCTTTTAGACATATCTCCTTTGCAATGGTTACCCTGGAAACAAACATAGTATGTTCTTAGAATATTAGAGCTTCTAGCTAGTGTGAAAAATGAAGGAGAACTATAAAACACTATTTACCTCATTCATATGCATTTTCACAAATAAAATTTACAAAAAACTAATGCGTGAAATAAAATGACAAGGAAAAGGAACTTCTGCAGCTGGGTTTAAACTTCTCTAAGTCTGTTTGTAACTAAAACATAATCCCGATAGAGAACATATCGTTAACATCAGACTGTAATCAAAATACTATAAATCCTCAAGCACAAGAACCACACTATCAATTGTAATTAAAAATGCAAAAATCCCAGTTCGACCAAAATGCTGAAAACCCCTCGCCGTTCCTTGAAACTAGGGTGAGCACCTAAGAAAAATGAAAACTCCCCCTGGAAGGCCATAAAAAAACCCCACAAAAGTTGGTGCAGACAGCTTAACGCTTGTCTACACCAACTACCTAAACCTTCGGACTGAGATCGAGCTTCCATAACGGCTCAAAATAGGCTCAAGAAAATCCCCATCGCCAAAACTGTCAACCTGACTGATACCTCACGCTATAAGGATAAAAATTCATTTTAGACAGCTAACAACACAATGGCAGGAAAACTAAGCAGGGGAAGACCCTAGTTCCCAAAATGACCCATAAAATCAAGCGAAAGGAGAAGCCATAGTTGGCCTACTTGGAAAGCAAGCTGTGCAGTCGACAGGATGGTCCGAAACTTCCATGGCAGCACTCCAAACGAACAAAATCCTGATAGCTAAGCACATTGGTACAGTTCGACTCAACAAGGACAGAGCAAACACAAGTTCTTACAAGGATAAACAATAAAATAAGACCCCGTTCCAATATATATATACCTTCTGGTGAAAAAGATGGCGGGAAAAGAAACCAACCGACGGTTGAAACCACCATAGCATCGGACAATTAGTTCACTAAGGAGCTGCAACAGCGAAAGACATACAAACCCCAACTGTCACGATCAAATGAAAACCTTGGCAATCGAAGGTTATAAAGATTACGTATCGGCGGCTCAAGACACAAGATAATCCGCAATATCGGCGAGACAAAGGTGAAGGTTTCCGTAATGTCGGTGGTATAAAGCACTAAATTCCGTCGAAGTCATGTATCGGAAAACAAAATCACTACTCAATAAAGCGTCGGAACTTGAAAACACTAATCATCGATGAGATAGTTCATTACACAGCCGGAACGGTGGGAGGCAGATTGACTACGACTTCCACGACAATAGAAGATCATCGACGATCAGAAGAACTAAGGACTATGGATCAGCGAGTTTAAAACTAAGCATCTCCATAGTGTTGGTAAGGCAATGGACAAGGCCTCCGATAAATGACAAAAATCATTTTGATAGTGATAAGCAAAATCGCTGATAGTTAAAAATATAAAGTTTTGAAAAAAAAAAGAGATAATGCGCATTGGCGAATAACAAGACTGTCCATCGGTGGCATAGATAACTAAAGCTCTGATTCAAACTTCGACTGCCTTCCGATAGCCATAAAACCAAACCATCGATCAAAGAAAATTTAAGTGTTCGAATAAAACTAGAGACGTTCGGCTGGGTGACGGTTATAATAGCTTGTTTAAACTCCGAAACAGTGGAAAGAAAATAGTTATCGAATCATCCAACTTCTGACAGTGGTAAACAATTGACCTAAATTCAAACTCAAGAAAATCCAAATTTGTAGCAGAGGAAAGACAGAGTTCAGGAATCCAAACAATCCTAGGCAAGATGAAATTAAAAGGAGGGTCCAATTTTTTTTTAAATTTTGGGAAGAAAGTTGCAGCTACAACATATCCCAATCTACTTATTCTTCTTGATCACTCTCTTATTGTAGTGAAGGTAGTGTTTTCAGCACTTTTTTTTATTAAGTTGTTGTTAGCCTAATTATTGTGCAATGTTTATGAAAATCTACATAGTTGAACTCTTCTAGGAAGCAAGTTTTGTTGTTTTTTTAACTCCAATAGTGGTCCAAAATATGTTGCACTGTGATATACATACCACCTCACATCAAAATTCATACTAGTCATCATGAACACAAGTGACATGGTAACTCTTTCTCAGTGTAAGTAAATTTCTTATGCATAATAGTTCAATCACAATATTTGTAGAGTTCTTGTGTAATTTCCATAGAGCTTTGTTGTTTTGTAATGCACATGTCTTACATTACTTGTTATATAGTTTTCTTTGGTTGTTTGACAAATTAGGATTATAACTTATGTGGTGGAATGTTTTGAGGGAACCAAGGATTGCAATCATATACCTCTAGCATATTATTTTTGAATTATCAAGGAATAAGTCTTCAATATCTCTAACTCTAGTAAAATCTCAATCTTTCCCTTATTTTAAATGCCAAGAGAAAATGGGTTGGGATGATTGTAGAATAGAAGAGTACATTAGTTCCATTCATAGTGCAAGAACATATCATCAGTCTAGACGCCCTACTCTCAAAATTCTGTGTACGAAGAGAATTTATGGGTAGAGATGGCATAGGTAGATTGTACTGGGCCTTAAGTAGGCACGATAAGCATCCTTGGCTAGTGGTTGAAGTTCCACAAGCACATAATAAAGGGATGTCTCTAGTAGAAAATGAGAATGTTATAGGGAGTTGGACAAGGCCTTGTCAGAGAGAATGTATGACTGTCTCATTTCATTGTGAGAATGTATGTATGTCTGTCTCATTCATTGTGAGAATGTATGGTTGTCTCAATTCATTATTTTTAAGGAAGGGGGTATTCTTTTAAGGGTGGCCCAAGTTCAATTTCATCTCCTGCTAGTTAGCAACAAGAAATAGGATAGTGTTTAGCATCCAGGTCCACACCCCAAACCAATACAATGGATGTTGTAATTTAGGGGTGCTTTTATCCCATTTCTAACTTGTTCTTGATGCTAACTTGTGAATATTAAATTATTGAACTTAAAGGCTATGTGATCCTACACAGAACCAAGGATAAATTGATCAAATTTGGCATTGATTTAATACCTCCATTAATTTATCCTTAATATTACTATTTAAATTGAAGTTGGATTAATATTTTTTCTTTTTAGCTAACTGATGAAATCAGCTAGATCATATATGCATATGTCGAATTTGTGACTGGTGACATTTAGCACTTATATATTTCAAGTTTGAGAAATTTCTTTCAAGATTTTTTGACTGGTCGATGTTTTTCTGGTTTTGCATGAAGTGCTCTCAAATATTATTTCTGGGACATTATGAGTGCTTCTTTGCCTTAGGTTAAATGTTCAATGGATCTTCATGACATTTTTGTTACATTAATATCTACTTCGGCTCTTACTTTTGTCTTTTCCTTAGACTCATTCACATTTAATTGTTGCAATGCATGCACTTGTTATTTTTTCCTGAGAAAAAAATTCATAATTTCATTGCCCTAGTTATATCTACTAAGTCTATGCTCTATGTTTTTGAACATTGACTGTTGTATTCTTTGACAACATCTTTGTGGGGGTTTTCTTTTTGCTCTATCTTGTGGATGTTCTTGCAAACATTCAAATCTTATTTTGATATTTAGATGTTGGTTTATTTTTATGCTGTCAAATGTGTAATTGCTTGAAACAGGTTCATTGCTCAACATTAAAAGTTCAATTGGTAGAGTTTGACAGATGATGTTGATTGTAGTGTGATTATAGAAGGAATTTATAAGCTGAATTTTGACATAGCTGCTAGAAAACTATAGCTAAGCAAGGAGGAGAGGAACAATTAGAAATCACAAAAATAATGTGGTTTTTTCCTATAATAGGAATTACCCAGTCCTGAAATAATGAGGATGAATTATTTCAGGAATTACCCAGTCCTGAAATAAAAGTAATCATATTGGTGGAATAAGGAAGAGATTCCCTCATGTGCATCAAATTGGTAAAAGGAAAATGGTCCAATCATGACGGGGAATTAGAAGTCATTGTTGAAAAGAATAGAAATGCCCTTCCTTATTCTTGCAAGATTAACCTAGAGAATGTTTGAAGAGGCAAATAAAGGTTAGCTTATGAACTAGACAATCCAAATATGCCTGGAGTTGTTAACAGATACCAATTTAAATATTTCCTCAATAAGACACACATAAGGGACTCCATCAAACAATATGATTAGAGAGAGATCTCCATGGAATATAGAATGAAGATACTCAAAAAGTTCCAAATAAATCTGCAAGTCTAATTTGAACTTCCATATGTTAAATTGACCATCAAATTAGGAAGGATTGACCATGAAATTAGGAAGGATGGCAAGACAGTGACAAAACTTAGCCCTATCAGCTAACTCTAGTGGTTGAGAGAAGTGAATAGAAAAAGGACGTATCTGGGTCATGTCTCTGGGTTGGATGCCTCTATGTGGGTGCCTCTATGTGGGCCACACTTGATGTCTTTGTCGGGTCAACATAAAATAGCCTAAATGGCCTGCTTTACACTGGGTAGCATCCTTGGAATAAGGGGAAGTGCCCAAGGGTTTCCCAGGGATGTGATTTCCAAGGAAAAAAACTTAGTGACCTAACAATAATTTCATAGGTAATCTCTATTTTGGCCCTAAAGTTAGCAATTTCAACTTAACAATCATGAAGAAAAGATAAGGATCCGCAATGGGAAACGTGAACACACAGAACCACTAGAGGAAAAATGGGCAATCAATAATATTTATTGAAGCTCTAGTTTATGAGGCCTTGCATGCTTCTTACTTCCCTGTCTCTGTTTGATATCCTCAATGTAGCATCTTGCAATAGAATTTAGACCCCATGTCTGCTACTAGTAGCTTGTCGAGAAACTTGTAGTTGTCATATGATGGGATAAATTCCAACATAACTAGGAAGAATATCTTTCTTCTTGCAGAGGGAAAGGAAGTGCAGTGACTAGTCCTAAGGGGAGTGGGACATAATCTGTCTTGTATGCTCAAAGAATATGATGAAAGTAATTATGAAGCAAACAATAGAAGTGACCTAAGTCTCACTTTGAACATAAAGAATTAATGAGGATGACACAACTATTCTATCCCATTTGCTAGATTTATATGTGGTGCTTTGGTGGCAACCATGCCATCATTATGATTTTGGTCTGCATCAAATAAGGATTGAGGTAAAAAATTCAGACCTGGGAAAGAGCAGCAACAAGATTTTGAAGATTAGTTTCATCTCTTCTTAGAGGTTAACTGCTTTCATATTTCTAGCTTTTTCTATGATTTCAAATATATATATGGCAGTATAGTACCTCTTAACAGGTATAACGTTAGTGGTTTAAAATTCTCTTTTGTAATCTTGTCTTTCATCTAAAAAAACATTTTCATAGTGGAACTCCGTTTGTATGTGAGAATGCTTTGACATCTGCATATCCAGATAGAAACCAAAACTATAATGACTTCGAATGCAATGAAGTGGAGAAAGGGTAACCATGAACTTAGAGAGGAATGACTTAAACAATTTCATTCATATGGTTAGCTTCTAGAAGGCCCAGGGTGGTTATAGCTTCAAAGCAGTAGTGCTTAACAATGAGGATAAAGGGACGAACATACCCATCAAGTGTCGACGAACCTGCTATACTAGCGACGGACATTTTCCTTGCTAGTATAGCAAGTTCGTCAGAATTTTTTTTTCAAATATTTTCCTGTCGTCGCTACACCAACAACGCTTTGTATCTAAACCAATGAAATCTTCATCACAACAACTTTGTTTTTTTTTTAAATTTCCTTCTGCCGCTATAGCAACGAACCCTTCATCGCTACACCAACAAAGCTTCATCGCTAAATCAATGAAAACTTCATCGCTACACCAACAAAGCTTCATCGCTAAACCAACGAAAACTTCATCGCAACAACTTTGTTTTTTTATAAATTTTCCTTCTGTCGCTAGAGCAACGAACACCTCGTCACTACACCAACGAAGCTCCATGGCTAAACCAATGAAAGCTTCGTTGCAAGAAATTTGTTCATTTTTAAAAAATATTACCTTTCGTCACTATAGCGACGACCTGTCGGGCATTCGTCACTAAATAATCATCGCAATAGCGATGATGTTCCGTCGCAAAAGAGACCATCCCATTGTCGCACTAGCGACAAAACTGCGTCGGAGTACAAACCATTGATTCGTCGCAATAGCGACAAAACTCCATCACAGTAGAAGCCATCCATTCGCTGGATTAGGGACACAATCCATTCGTGGCAATTGCGACGAAGTGTTACTATAGCAACGAAATTTTTTCCATGAAAAGAAGGGGCCATGTTCGTCACTATAGAGATGCACACGTGTTGCAATAGCAACAATTGTTCGTGGGAAAAATGTCCATATGTACCAGTGGTTGATCCTAGCTTTGTGCATTCCAAATTAATCCTACATCCTCTACTCCAAGACCTGCAAGAAAAGGTACCTTCCACAAACACTTTTGACACCCAAAAATCTGAAACATATACAATAAGGATATATAAACTCTACATATGCATCAAAATCCATGAACATAATTCATTAAAGATAAAAAGAAAAAATAATTGGTGGGAAAGGAATATCTCTTGTATTAATCAAGTAACTTACAACAAATACAATTATGTACCTCAGTCTAATAGGTGCTCCGTGAAACCTTGACTTGGGTGTCCTTGCTCCTCAATCTAGCAAAAATCCTTTAACATAACCTTAGGGTAAGTGTTATCTCTTTTATCTTCTAGCCTCTCTCATTCATTTATGGTAAATATGAAGAGAGATGTTTTGAGGCTGGAGCAATTGGGGAAGGTGGGGAGGTTACAAAATTGACCTCAACCACCTTTTAATTAATATCTTTCTTATTTTTACAAATTTTGGAGGGACATGCTAGTGGAACATGGGAAACCAACGTGTGACAGTCTAGTTTCCTTCATGCAACTCACGTGTGAAAATTTTAGGGGGGAAATGCTAGTTGAACACAATCAATTAGCATGTGGGATATGATTTGATAGTTTTTCACATGCTTGTATGCCCTAATAAAATGAAAAAAAGAGACAAATGTTGGAGTGAACAATAAGTGACTAAGACCATGATCATCTATAGAAAATCAACTCTTCAATCCATTTGTCTTTTTTTTTGACAGAAAAATTAGTATCATGACTTAGACAGAGAAGTGTCAATTCGAGGGATAACAAATGATCCCTAATGTATGAGGTTAGAGGGAATGTGATGGTCGAAATACATTACACTATAAGAGAGGAGCACAAAAAATTCAGGATCAAAGCTGCAAGAGAGTATGTGAAACAAACAAATACGATTTCATTTTACAACATCATCTTTGATAACATGCCATGTTCAATAAAGTGGAACATGGTCTCCAACACAATATACATCTTCTTTATATATATAAATAGTCTGAATATAACCTCAACATTTGAGCTCGATTGATGTTTATGTTATGGTTCAAATTTTATTTATGATATTTCATACACAAGTCGTTATATGTGCAGGTGATGGGATATGATTTCCAATCGACCCACATCAAGTGACGAGGATGAAAAATTAAACTTGTAAGTCTAGCAAATTGGACAACGCGATGTGATTTGAATAGAGTGAGGAAAAATACAGCTCATCAGATGTGTGTGTCATGAGAGTAGGTCGTGAGTCGATCACTCATGAATATTATACCGGGGATGCACAATAGGAATTCATACTTATTCCCTAGGAACCACCTGGCTCTTCACAGGGTAGGAGAACTGAGGTAACATTGTCTCATTCGTCATAACCAACTCCTCTCCCGTGGAATTATTGGAAGGGGGATCATAACACCTTGATAATTCTGGATGCGGTGAGAATGCCACAGTAATCAACATTTATTTCAATTAAGAGAAATAATAAATTGATCATAAAAAACTTTAAGTAAATAATAAATAAATAAAACGATAAATTAAATTAAAAATGATAAATAAATAATGATAGATAAATAAATAAATAATGATAGATAAATAAATAAATAAACTGAAATAAATTTAAACTAATAAATAAGTTAAAAAGAGTAAATTAAGGAACTGGAACTAAAGTAAAATCCTAACTAATCGAAAAAGAATAAGAGAATCTACGATTACTAAAAGTGGGTGGGTAAATAAAATTAATTAATTAAATAAGTAAGTAAACTGAAGAGTTAACTGAAAGTGGTACATGGGATGCATGTGGATTAACGAAAATGTTAATAAAGTCTAAAGAAAAGGAAGAGCAAGGGATCTTGATATTCTTCTTCGGTTCTTGCCATAGTTTTGAGCATGAACAAATTTTGTGCCTTTGAGGCGTTTGTGGAAGAGTTTGTTTTAGTATAACATGAGTTGGGTTGGGAGCGTCCCAACAACATCTTGGCATTGTATTTTTTTTGCTAGCCAGGTATTGTTAGCCTCGTCAAGCTCGAGGTCCCGGGGAAGGAGAGTACCCGTCACAGAATGGAAGGGAGGAAACTGGTGGGTTCACTGTGATTGACAATCAGTCTAGAGAGTGTAGTGAATATTTCAGCAGCGAACAAGTCTCGGAGCGGTAGAAAAACTTGGTGAGTTCACACGAGCTTGCGGTGAAGGTTTCGACAACAAAGCGAGCCTCAACAACAATAGCAATTCGCGACACATTAACAGGTCATACTTATTGTAAGTTTGGTGTTATCAAATTATATTTTTACTACTCCAAATTGAAAATATGTTATGTGGATTTAAGTTACTGAATGTTATTTAGATTATGGACATATCAGAATTTGGTATTTAAATTCATAGATCTGTTAATTTATGTATTTTCTTATATAAAAAAAAGTAAGAGAAAGGTGCTCTTAACTTAGCATTTTTCATATCTAAATTTATTTAGATGCATACGCATTAGTTGTTTTTGGTTGAGCCCATTGGAGGGTCATTACACATATAACTTGTTGATGGAACTTAACTAGTGACATATCATGATTTACGAACCACAAATTTAATAGATGTTATTTAAGATAATTAAGATAAATATTAAAAACACAATTTCAATGCAAGTTCTCCTACTTATGCCTTATTGAAGCACGCATTCAAAATTTTATTTGGATCAACTTTTTTTTTCATTAATATTTTTAAATTAATGTATGCAATAGTTGTATGTAATTTGAATTTCATATTTTTAAAGTGTAAGTATAGTTTTTAGTCAAAAGTTTAAGATGATATATTTCAAAAATAGTAAGATAAAGTGTAAGTATAGTTTTTGGTCAAAAGTTTAAGAAAATATATTTCATAAAGTAGGCATATAAAATATCAATAGTTGATCAAGTCAAAGTGCCTAAGTAAAGCCTTTGTCCAATCGATGACTTCGGGATGAAGTGTTGCTTTTAGCTTTTTATTCCCTTGTTCCGAGCTCCACTTCAATATTTATCCCTCTGGCTTCAGAAGGGCTCCAGCCTCCTTATTTTGGAAGTTAGCGCAGCATCCAGGCATCAGTTGTTCCAGCGTCAGTAGCACCAATAAAAGTATCTGACCCAATAGAATCTAGGCCATTCGCGACAAAACCCAAGATAAAGTTTAATTCTTTTCATATATATAATAATAATACTATTCTCTTAGGAAGCATGGTGGAACAAAACAATTTTTTATTAAATAATTTTGATACAAAGTATGATAGTAAATTTACAAGTTTTCTTGGTGTAAAGAATTAATATGTATTGTTATTTTTAGAGGTTTATTTCATGAATGTTTTTCATTTGCTCCTTTATTTCAAAGAATACAAGTGGGAGAATACTCGTGTTGTACTCTTTATAGGCTCCCAAAGCAAGGAGGTATTGACATAAAGTTAAAGTTTCTATAATAAATATTGTATATATATACGTTTATCAAACTCTTCATAAATACTTTTCCTCTTTCACTATAATTCTTGTTTCAAAATAATTTCTTACTTCTCATGGTACCAATTTTATCGAATTCTTTATAAAGTGATACCATATCAATAAATATCTACATTAAGCTTTCATTATATTTGCGTAGCCTATGCATAAGCTTATAGAATGCAAAATTATTCTCACTACACCAAATCAAAGATCAAAGGAAGAGTATTAGAGTATTTGTGAAATGCCTTATGAACATTTACAAATTTCATATTTATGTTTAGAGTATTAGATTTTAGCTTAGCTTTACAACAACTCTATGTGTTAAAATCCAAATGCAATGCTTTATATCCTTGAAGTGATTCAAATTTTTTTACAAAGTTATAATATTTTTTTATTATTTAATAAAATAAAACAAAAAAACATAATAATTACATATACATAAGATGTTCCTATATTACATTGCAAAAAATTTAAAAATATATATAATAATTACATACACATAAGATGTTTCTATATCACATTGCAATTAAGAGAAAAAAACATAAAAAAAATGATAGCAAAAAAATAAATGCAAATTGCATCAAAATTATATTTAAATATAAGAAAATGTCAAAAAAAATATATTAAGTTAATATAATTTAAATGAAATATATATATATATATATATATATATATATATTTAAAAAACAAAAAACAATACTATCATAGTATGTTATATTTTCAAATAGACCTAAAACCGAAGGCCAAAATGAAATATATATATATATTAAAAAAACAAAAAACAATACTATCATAGTATGTTACATTTTCAAATAGACCTAAAACCGAAGGCCAAAGAGTTATATTTACGTCGATAGGCGTATATATGTTAGAATTTTGGGGTAGACTACCATCTATGCTTTTTCATCTACCGACGAGAATGAGACAAGTGTACTGTCCAGATTGATTTTATAGTAGTCGTCCAAGATTAAACGAGAATGAGACAAGTGTACTGTCTAGATTGATTATATGAGTGTCATCCAAAATTAATAATTAATAATTTAAAAAAAATAAAAATAATTTAATTAACATGTGATAAGTAGAGTTAGTGATAGTTGTAAAAATTAAAATTAATCTTCAACTATTCGATTATTAGATACAATTACTAGCTCAACTCCATCAATTATTAGATACAACTATTAGCTTAACATAAATGTGTCTAGAACTATTACCTTAACTTCAACTCTAATCAAATCTATATTTGGTAACTATTAGCTTAACTATTATATGCAACTATTATGTTAACTCCATTGATTCTACAACTATTAGCTTAACTACAACTCTAATTACTGATGCCTTAGTCCAAGTGCATTTGGAATCTAGGAGTCTAGCTAATGTGCAGTCATGTAAGAGTCGAACTCCAAATAAAATAGTTCGAACTCCTAATAAATTCCTCTGAAATCATGTGATAAGTGCACTTAGTGGCATGGTATTGTGCAACTCATGTGACACTCGAACTCCTCCTACCAATTGGGACTCCACTTAATGTGCATAAGGCTTAGTCGAACTCCATTTAGAAGTTAGAAGTCACGATAACTCATAGCTCTTTTATTAACTACAATAGATTTATATTAGCTTAACTATTAGATACAACTATTAGCTTAACTCCAATGATTCTACAACTATTAGCTTAACTTCAACTCTAATTACTTACAGTTTAGTCCAACTGCATTTTCCATCTAGAAGTCTAGATAATGTGTAGTCATGTAAGAGTCGAACTCCTAATAAAATAGTTCGAACTCATAATAAATTCCTCTGAACTCATGTGATAACTACACTTAGTAGCATGGTATTGTGCAACTCATGTGACACTCAAACTCCACCTACCAAATGGGAGTTTAGTTAATGTGCATAAGGCTTAGTCACGATAACTCAGAGCAATTTTTATATTAACTTTTAAATTAACTATTAATTGTTCGAGTTCCTTATAAACAATTATAAGCTAGCACCTCGAAGTCAAGTTAATTAGTAAAACTGCATTTTACACATGGGAGTTGAAGTAAAGTGCAGTTCATGTGATAGTATAATTCCTAATAAAATCCTCTGAACTCCTAATAAATTCCTCTTAACTAATGTGATAACTGCACTTAGTGGCATGGTAATGTGCAACTGATGTGACACTCGAACTCCACCTACCAATTGGGAGTCCACTTAATGTGCATAAGGCTTAGGGGCGGTCGCACGAAGTTGGTTCCACTTTTTGGTGCCACTTAGGAAATCAGAAACACACTTCCGAAGTGCAAATCAAGAATGCATATGCGTTATTGATAGTACGTTCGGAATAACCTGAGCCCAAACACAAGGCTAAGGTTCGTGGAAATGTATCGCATATGCAATATATCTCATATGCGTGTTGTAATGTTAAATATTGCATATGCAATATATCGCATATGCGATATGCAACATTTACAAAACACATATGCGATATATCGCAAGTGCGATATGGAACATTCACCAAATGCATATGTGATATATCGCACTTGCAATATATTGCATATGCGTTTTGTATTATCTTGATTATGACTTATATGATACTAAATTTTATTTGTTAAGAAGTATGGGAAAATTGTTTCTTCCTTAACAACCCTACTAAGAAGTATGGGAAAATTGTTTCTTCCTTAACTACCATCTATGCTTTTCATCTACCGACGAGAATGAGACAAGTGTACTGTCCAGATTGATTTTATAGTAGTCATCCAAGATTAAACGAGAATGAGACAAGTGTACTGTCTAGATTGATTATATGAGTGTCATCCAAAATTAATAATTAATAATTTAAAAAAAATAAAAATAATTTAATTAACATGTGATAAGTAGAGTTAGTGATAGTTGTAAAAATTAAAATTAATCTTCAACTATTCGATTATTAGATACAATTACTAGCTCAACTCCATCGATTATTAGATACAACTATTAGCTTAACATAAATGTGTCTAAAACTATTACCTTAACTTCAACTCTAATCAAAGCTATATTGGATAACTATTAACTTAACTATTATATGCAACTATTATGTTAACTCCATTGATTCTACAACTATTAGCTTAACTACAACTCTAATTACTTATGTGTTACTTATGCCTTAGTCCAAGTGCATTTGGAATCTAGGAGTCTAGCTAATGTGCAGTCATGTAAGAGTCGAACTCCAAATAAAATAGTTCCAACTCTTAATAAATTCCTCTGAAATTGTGTGATAAGTGCACTTAGTGGCATGGTATTGTGCAACTCATGTGACACTCGAACTCCTCCTACCAATTGGGACTCTAATTAATGTGCATAAGGCTTCGTTGAACTCTATTTGGAAGCTAGAAGTCACGATAACTCATAGTTCTTTTATTAACTACAATAGATTTATATTAGCTTAACTATTAGATACAACTATTAGCTTAACTTCAACTCTAATTACTTACGGCTTAGTCCAACTGCATTTTCCATCTAGAAGTCTAGATAATGTGCAGTCATGTAAGAGTCGAACTCCTAATAAAATAGTTTGAACTCCTAATAAATTCCTCTGAACTCATGTGATAACTACACTTAGTAGCATGGTATTGTGCAACTCATGTGACACTTGAACTCCACCTACCAAATGGGAGTTTAGTTAATGTGCATAAGGCTTAGTCACGATAACTCAGAGCTCTTTTATTAACCACAATATATTTATATTAACTTTTAAATTAACTATTAATCGTTCGAGCTCCTTATAAACAATTATAAACTAGCACCTCGAATTCAAGTTAATTAGTCAAACTGCATTTTACACTTGGGAGTTGAAGTAAAGTGCAGTTCGTGTGATAGTATAATTCCTAATAAAATCCTTTGAACTCCTAATAAATTCCTCTTAACTAATGTGATAACTGCACTTAGTGGCATGGTAATGTGCAACTGACGTGACACTCGAACTCCACCTACCAATTGGGAGTCCACTTAATGTGCATAAGGCTTAGTCCAACTCCATTTGGAAGCTAGAAGTCAAGATAACTCGAAGCTCTTTATTAACTACAATAGATTTATATTAACTTTTAAATTAACTATTAAATACAACAATTAGCTTAACTCCAACATGATGATACAACTATGAGATTAACAACCACAACTTAAGTGGTTTTTATGTTAGATTAACTATTAGATACAAGTAATTAACACATTCTTTAGTAAAACAATTTACACATTCTTTAGGAATTTTTTTTTATAACTATTAGGTTAAGTCCAATGATGATACAACTTTAATTTAACTTCAAATCCAATCACAAATTTTAATTGAACTGTAATAGTTGATATATTAACTTTTAAATTGACTATTAGATACAATTATTAGTTTAAATCCAATGATTTTACAGCTATTAGCTTAACTTTAACTCTATGGGCAATTATATTGGATAACTATTAGATTAACTATTATGTAAACTCCAATCATGATACAACTATTAAATTAACTTCAGTGGTGATATATTCCTCTCGACCTATTCCAAACATATTAATCTTATTAAAATGGTTGTTGCTAGTATAATAATAAAAACCATAAAAACCTTACTTTCCAAAATGTTTCGCAAATAATCACTCTATATACATTGTATGACGAATCAAAACATATTAATCTTATTAATATAGTTGTTGCTAATATAATAATAAAAACCTTAAAAACCTTACTTTCCAAAACGTTTCGCAAATAATCACTCTATATACATTGTATGACGAATGAAATATAAGCATCTGAAATTTTTACTTATCATGAATAGCAATAAAATACAGTAAGTAATTTAGTAACTTTTGACTTATTTCACTCGTTTGAGGGAGCGAATTTATTTATATAGTTTGTAGACTAATGAAATATAAGTTACTTATTATGATGAGCAATAAAACACACTAAGTAATTTGTAACTTTTGACTTATTCCCTTAGTTTGAGGGAGGGAATTTATTCAAGGTTATTATGATATAATATTTAGATTTATAATTTTTCATCTTCATTTTTGTGACGCATGTTACTAATGTTGTTATGCATCTACGTATTACATAGAATTATAAACCATATTGTTTATAAATTTTTGTTATGAAACTTTTCCTCTGTCTAAGTGATCCAGATCCAGAGTTTAGAGTTTATGGTATGTTTCTTTTATTGGACCCACCTGCAAAAAGGTCAGGAGCTAGTTATATATAACTGCAAGAAATTAATTAAGCAGACGGACTGAAGCAGATTGTAGTTTATAGACAGTTGCTAATTTCTATTTGAAAATATTGTAACTAGATTTGGATATCCAAAGATTCTACAAAAATGATGAAGGGACACATTTCCTAAACAAGACAATTGCTGCCCTTATAGAAGAGTTCCATATTTACCATCAGAAAAGTACACCTTAATAAAAATCTAGAAAATGCATTCAAAAAACATATGTAATGTAAACCGTCATTGGAATTTAAGAATTCCTACAGTGCTCTGGGCCTATAAGAAAACTTTCAAAAAGCTAACAAGACAAACACCATTTCCACTGGTCTAATTGTCAAGAAGGAGTAATGCCTATGGAATACATTGTGCCTGATCCAGAGTTTCCATATGATATCATGGCTTAGCCATGAAACTCTGCAATTTTATTTTTTTCCATTCCAAACCATTGAGAGAAAAGAGAATTGTATATGTTTTCCATTCCACAAAGGTGGTGGGGTATATCTTATGTAAAAGTTCATTTCATTGTTGGTCCGAGAGTGTGAGGAAGTTTCCTCTATGAAGTATGAGTGCACGCACTATTGGATGTATTGACTTAAGACTGAAGAAGTTCTGTTGTTGATGCTACTTTTTGGATACTTGTTGAAAGCTCTCGTCTTTATCAATAAATAGAATTTGAATTGTGTTTTTAAAGTTAGGTTGTGAAGAGAGAATCTGTTTTTGAAGTCTAAGATTTAGATGTGAGTGGAGTTGCCTTTTATAGGTGGACATCATATTAGGTTTACTAAGCTTTCTCCAGGTTGGACTATTATGGTGAAAAGTTATCTAATTTCAACACTCTGGGCTATGTCATATTCTTATTACTTGATTTAGTCTATCTATCTCATGAAAAAATTATATAAACTATTAATGTATTTGACAAGTTTTGTCAGACAATGTTATGAAAAGGTGCGATGGTATATGCACTAAATATGGTTGGTCCTACACTTCTCTGCCATAAAGTATTTACATTAGAGTCTCGCAGCTATTACATTACTGCTCTATCCCCTCATCAGTTTCAGGGTGTATTTTATATGAACGAGTATTTTAGTCTGATTCAGCATGTCATTTTGTTCTCTGGCATGTAATGTTTGTTGCCCTATCTAAGGGAATCTGACACATGTTTGTTGCCCTATCTAAGGGAATCTGACACAGATTGAATTTTTCTTAGTATTCTTTTGTTTTTTGAAATGTGGTTCATTATAAAGTATTAAATGTTCTGTGGGGTATTGGAAATGTTGTGTGGGGTATTGTATTTGTACTTGGAATTTTATGAAATGTTGTATGGGTATTGTATATGCAGTTGATATTTTATGAAATCTGATGATGGAAACTTTTAAAGTTTTATGTAAATGTTGTGTGGGGTATTGTATGTGTAGTTGGAATTTTATGAAAAGTTGTATGGGTATTGTATATGCACTTGATATTTTATGAAATCTGATGATGGAGACTTTCAAAGTTTTATGTAAATGTTGTGTGGGGTATGGTATGTGTAGTTGGAATTTTATGAAATGTTGTATGTGTATTGTATATGCAGTTGATATTTTATGAAATCTGATGATGGAGACTTTCAAAGTTTTATGTGTATGTAACATATTTTTTAACTAAAAAAGGACTATCTTTAATTTGTAATGTAGTGTTGGGGTGTATATGTATTTGAAATTTTATGAAATAGGATGATGTATATTTTCAAATTTTTATTTTTATATAATATATATTTAATTAAAGTTTTATGATTTGTTATAATTTGTAAAGTTGTATTTATAATTTTATATGTTTTTAAATTGTAAGAGGTAGTTTCTAGTTAAAAGATTAAATAGAATCAAAGTTTAAATTTCCATTATTTAATATTTATGTATTAACCTTAAATTCACACAAAATGAAAAATTAAGTTTATATTTAAAAATTTAAACATGGGTATATTATCCATTTGCAAAATGTTCAGTAAGTTACTAAAGTTAAATGACTAATATTACATGTTAAAGTTGTAGGGCTAATATTTTCCAGAAGATCTTACACGCTATATGGGACTTGTTCAAGCCACTACTTTCTACTTGTCATTCTTGAGGACGTTTTGGACACATTTGAGTAGTGTTAAAGGAACCTAAGTCGGCTAGCTGACTAGGTCCTTCGACCGACTACTTGTAATACATATCAATAGATTATGTCGACCTCCATAGGCCGTGTCGGTTAGTTGAACCGAAAGGTAGTTATGTAACCACTTGTAAATCATATCATATAAATAGGATGGAGAACTCGATATAGAATCAGTTCAATCTTATGTAATCAACTATGTATGTGTTCTTGTTGAGTAATAGAAATACGTGTTGCTCCTTCTACCATTACTTGTCTCTTGGTTATATCATTTCTTATATAATCTATAATATGGATCACTAGTAATTAAGCAATCCGTTTAACTACAACATTGGTTCCATTGTTGGTGATACATGTATAAGATGAAAATAATCATGACCCGATGATATCATAACAAGATATTAAGGACTAGTGGGAGCGAATGATAAAAAATTATCTACAAAGTTATCGTATAAGAAACAAGTTGACTATCGCTCAAGCAAAAGAGAAATTTTTCTCTGAGACGCATGAAAAGTTTGTTTAGTTCATACCATTTGCACTGAAAAAACTCATGGATGAAAAGACCCATAGATGAACAAGAGCGACAACTACTCCAAACACTAACCAAAGGAGGCCGCACGAATCTATGAGAGTGGTTTGAAAGAATTGCTGACTTCTGTGAAGAACACGCTATTGAAGAATGAGTTGTTATCAATAATGTCAAGGAAATGTCCTATAATGAGCTCACTGAGCAATTCCTCTCTTCTTTACCAACACTCTGGTTCAAATTCTTGATTGACAAAAGAGTAGCACATATTGTCGAACCTCGACCACTGTTGTTTCCACCACCTAAAAACAGGAAATGGGAAGAAAAACAAAGGAGGGAGGAAAATTTTGTACAAGAGAGAGAGTGGGAATACTTCCTCAGCAAATGAAATGCTACTCCCTAGCTCACTAAAAATTTTCAAGGTTAACAATGGGGGGTTCCCGACTACGTTCTGATAAAGTACATGAATAACATTCGACAGATGAAGACACGATATGACTAGCGAGGGAATATCAAAATAGAAAAATGAAAGAAATAGAACAATGACTCACAAAAGCGCTTCGAATATCCAAAAGATTGAATGAGAGAAGAGAAGGAAGCATCGACAAGAGATAAGGGAGCAGACCGGTGCGCTCCAGAATCAAAGAAAGTTGGGTATAGTTACAAAATCATAAGGAAATCTGCTGGATTCGAGTCAAGTTCGACAAGAAGAGGGCATCGATGAAGATGTGTCCCCTATGGATGAAGATTCATGGATTGAGCATGATAGAGCTCTCCAAGTAAATATATCACAGACTACAACACTGCATTCCTCGCTATTTCTCACCCAGAGTGCCCAAGTGCAAGACATTGTTGAAGAATATTTAGGACTCAACGCTGGCCAATCAAGTATATGAATTCGATGGAACAATGAAGGAAATGAAGTCGACAGACTATTAATTCATCGACTGCAAGAGGGGAATTGGGTCACCTTTCAACCCAAATTATCTAATCGTATTTTTCATCTACTTTATTCAGAATGTGAAGAAGATCCCCCGAGCCACTTACAACATCAAATAGTTTACCGAGTCAATTGGTATCTTCGATAAGGCACCCAACCCAATTCGAAAAAAAATTCACTTGGGTATCAACAGAAGCATGAAGAGAAGAAAATGGACTTTTGACAGTCGATAAAAATATGGATGATACGAATGATAGTGTTGTCGAAAGTGGATAAAATTCTATGAATACACACTCAGAAACAATACATGTCAAAAACAACTGTGAAAGAAGTTCAGTTGCAGGAGGTAATCCATCATCACCACCTCCAATAGTAGAAGTTGAAGTCCCACAAAAATGACGCATGTAACATCACACAACTCTCTCTATGAGGGATATGAGGATCCAAAAAGACATTGGTTCATATGTGAATCAATATGGGAATCCAATGCCATTATCAGGGAAGCTCGAAAAATGGCACAATTTGTTGGTGCCCTTCAAAAGAGAGAACTTAGATGGTATATGACCTACATAGGAAAAATCCAAATGCAACGAAAGCTTAGGTAAAATAACAGTTTATGTCCTTCAAATCCCATGATGCAAAACTTCTCGCGGCTAAAAACTTAAAAACCACTCCGCAAAATTTGACAAAATCTGTCCGTGAATATGATAAAATATTCAAATACTTGATTAGCCAAATTGAATACAACATCGACGAACAATTATTGATCCAATGATTCATGAAGGGATTATTACAGAAAACCTAAATGCATATTCAGTCGGATAACTTCAATGCATATGAAGATGCGACGACGAAATCACTTCTTATAGAAATGGGGAGGAATAACCTGTAGTCCTCCATCTCAGTTAGCACCAATCATTCTTCAGTTACGTTCAGTTAGATATCCTCCAGTTCAGTTGGCACCAGTTATGCATGGCTTCATGTGGGAAGGCGCTAGTTCTCACCTACTTCTCACCTACCACTGCAGTTAGACTGGTTTGATTGAGAGACTGGATTAGACATATGGAGTTAGCTAGTTGAATTGTGATAGTGATTTAGACATCTTTAGTTAGCCATACAGTCATATACAATTAGATTCAGTTGGTGGATTTGAATCCTATTCACATGATTCGAATTCCTCCTTATGTAACACCATTGTAAAACTGGATTCTGTAATGAAGTTTATACTGTAATTATCTGAGCAATATTTATCTGTTTCCTGTGAGATTTGATTTGTTCAGTGTGTATTATTCATTCTTTTTCGCTGCACAATAAATAAGAATCTGATTGCACTCATTTCTTTGAAGATCTAATGTCACAACAATTCTAATATCATATACTATATGATACAAGAATTGCATGGAATTGAAATTGCCTTTGTCGTATTAGTCTAGATACATCATACATAGTGATGTCATTCCATAGATTTAGTAGTTTGTCAATAAGAGGATCGATATATACATTCATATCTTCAACTTGGTACTTATGTGATTGATTTGAACATATAAAATATATACTTATTACAACCATTAAGACATATAAATAATACACAACAGTAAAAGACAAAAATATGTGACATTATACGACAAATGAGATGCCACTATATTAAAAAAAATGTTGTAGACGCATACCTGGAATAATCATTTCCAGCATTATGTTCTCCCTGTTTATTGACAAACATGGAGGAATGTTATTGTTGATAACAAAAATAGGCCACATCAAGTAAATTTTTCTCTTCTCTGCTTATGGATTGACACCATCTGCTTCCAAAGAAACCCTAACATTATGAGGTTCTTCTTTAAAGTGTGGCCATTTTTCCTCCATATTTGTAAATGAAAAACCATCTAAATGAATTCAAAGAGTGTCATCTTGACTTCTATTATGTGCATGGTAATCCATAAATTGTGCTATGTTTTTGCACCTAAAAAAGCATTGTAAACGTGGAATTATGGGAATATAACGAAGAACCTTGCATGGAATATTTTTTCTTAGATGATTTGTTCAATATATATTGATATATGACATTATGGACATTTTGTTTCAAATTCATGTTGTTTATAATATATAATATGGTCATCAGGGCATGCATCAATTGCTTCATACTGCATTCTAATTACTTTCATGATGACATATAAATCTCAATATGTACGAGGTAAATTTTTTGACATTGGTAACAAAAATTCAGCTATCAAGCTACAACAAATTAAAGTAAAACTAGTTAATATAATATATAAATAATATTAATGAATTATGTTACATCCGTATTAATTTTACTTATGAATTAACAATGAAATTATCAGAGGAACAAAGATAGCCTTTATCATGACCATATACATGTGATGGAATATATTACATACATTAACATATGTGTGACTAATGTGTTTGAAATACCATTCATAACCTCCAAGTTCATTATCAACAATATAGAAGAGAGAATATTTGTGTTGGAGCCTTCGTAAACGAGTTTGCATTCCTTCTCAAGAAGATGTAAATCATGAACATCATCATCATCATCCATTCTAACATTGAATGTATCATGGATCAATGTATTTGTACTATAATATTTAACTATGTTATCAGTATTATCATCTTCTTCAATATGATCATTAACTTGTTCGTCATTATTCATAGCTCCATGTTCCATCAGTTCTTGTTCTGGAAGAACATCCTCCGAGAGATATGTCGTAGGAGGTATTTCCTTTATAATTACATGCAACCATCAAAATATATTAGTTAATATAAGAAATATTAAAATGATACCAACATTTACAAAACTAGTCAATATAAAGACATATTTAATGAAAAAATTACCAATGGATGATAGTGATGTCTCCCCTCAACATGTCCATATTCCCTAAAATGTCCTTTGGTTGTTGTGATATTTAATCTTCTCCTTTTAAATCCCCTCCATTGACTACATGGACGATAGCATTTCCCATCACCCTTTCTTTTCAGTCCATCCCACAATCTCGCAAGCAATTCATGATTTTGATCGTGTAGATCAAGAATATTTTATGTTCTAAACTTTTCTAATGCCAAACTTGACTAATGATTATCGATATTAAAAAATTAAGGTCCACACTTCACTATTTTTAATCACAGTAAAAATTAAAATAATTGTGGTTTTTTGTATGTACAACAGTTTGTGCGAAGATTATAACTTCTGTAAATTGTCACTTGTATAGAAAACATGTTGGAATACTCCTATTATCTAAATTCTACAAATAAATTATTGTTAAATAGATTAAAAAATTAGGATATTGACCGTTGTAATGTTGTCATCGGTAATCCAAGGATAGTCATTAAAAATCCAATTGAAGTCATCGAAAATCTTACTACCATCGTTGGATTACTGACAGTCGTCCGATATCTGATGGAAACTAGTGAAAATTAAAAAAAAATCATAATTAAAAAGGTGAAATTCAACAACAACATCAATTTCGTTGAATTGCGTTGGATTTTCTCTTCATATTTCAGGTTCAATTATTATTGTGTAATAGAAATGGAATGGTTCTGTGAAATTAAGAAGTGGGTTTCATACCTAGGGTTTATGAATCATTGTCTCAAGATAATGCAATAATGCAAGTAGAGTGAAATCCTATCCTATATACCACACACAATATATACATGTCGAAGGCATGACCATACTAGGCACAAACCTCCATACCCTCTGTTATCTCCCAAAATAAAATAAATTTATATTTGATAGTATGAAGAATTTAAATGATGCAATGAAGGATATGAAGATCACTAACAGTTTTGAAGACCTCTATTTTTTATGCAAATTTCACAAAGTTGTGGCGTCAATGGCTTGGGTGAGGATCACAACATCTCATTAGCCACCGAAAGATGGAAGATAAATAACAGGTGGAAGACCCCTTCGATAGTCAAGTGTATTGCTAAAATTTTCACTGCCATTGGAGCATTTTATAACAGCAATCGGAGGTTTTAACGGCTACAAATCGGCGAGCTAGTTCCTAAAGGCATTGCAACTGCGAAGAAAATAATGATTAAAGGCTCCGATGGTGAGAGGTTTTGAGCGCCAACGAAATCAGTTTGGGACTTAAAAACTTTAAAAGCATTGGCGGGATAGCCCACTACAACGCCGAAATAGAGGAAGACTTACAAACTACGGCTTCCGCAAGAAGAGGAAATTGTCGGCGTCGGAGGTTCTAAAGACTAACCAGCGGAAAATTAGTCCTCTAAGGAGCCACAAGGGAAGAAGATACACAGACTTCGGGTTCCGCGAGCAGATGGAAACTTCAACGTCGGAGATGCTAAAGACTAACTGGCGATGAAATAGTTCACTGTGGAGCTGCAACATTGGAAAGGATAAAGACTAACTGGCGGCAAGATAGTTAAATGAGGAGCTGCAATGGCAGGAAACCAAAAGACTACAGATTAATGAGATAAAGCTAAAGAGTTTCCACAATGTCAGTGTCGAAAGACACTAATCGTTGGCACAATAGTCCACTAAGGTGCCGAAACGGTGGGAAACCAACTGAATACGGGTTCCACCACAACATAAAATTGTGGCGATCGAAGGATCAAGGGACTAATGTTGCAGAGTTTTAGTTCACTGCGGCACTGCAACTGTGGAGGAAAGATAGACTATAGGTTCCGCGATGTGATGAACATTTCGGTGAGTGGGAAAGAATCATTCTGATAGTGCATAACAGAAAATCATCGCCGATCGAAATAACTAAATACTATGCGGCAGAAACCGCAAACACTAATCGTCAGCACAATAGTCCGCTAATGAGCTGCAACGGTGGGAGGAAAACTGACTTAAGCTTCTGATCAATCAATAGATGAACTGTTTGGTAGTTGGAAGGAGTAAGAACAACGTAGTGAAAAAATATTCCACCAAGGAGCTGCAACTGTGGATAAGAGAATGATTAAAGGCTCCGATGGTAACTCCTACTCACCTCCGACAGTGATGAAAGTAGTTTGGGATTTCAAAACACTAAGGTATCAGTGAGATAGTCAGCTAAGGGGCCGAAACTAAGGAAGGAAAATAGACAAGGCTTCCGATCAATTGACAGAAAAGAATTCCGATAGCACAAAAAGGAGAAATCATTGGCGATCCAGAAAGCTGAGAACTACAGATCAAGAAATTTAAGACTAAACTCCTCGACAGTGTTGACAACATAGAAGACTAAAGCTTCGATTCACACATCGTCAATTAACTTCCGGCAGGGTTAAATTTAGTTTGTTTTACCTCTGAAACTACGGCAACGTTAAGATAAAGGTTCCAATGCATTATTTACTATGGATCCCGATCGCTAATGTGTTAGTTATAAATAATGCCAATGCGCTGAGAATAGGAGCGCAGATTGGATAAAAGAAGAAGTTGTTGCAACACTGGTGATCTAAGGAGCCTCGACACCGCAAAAACAAAGAGACTTGGGGCGTTGATAGAACAGAGGCAAAATCCTCTGATCAGCAACCACGGCGGTAAACGACGGAAAAATAGAGACTTGGAGCGCTAAATCTGTGGTGACAAGATAAAGAAAAATCCAGCGGATTAAATAAGGAAAATCACTTCAGTAAACCAGAGACACTGGCTATTGGTGGTAATTTCATAGTAAACTCGAAGTGGTGGTTATCAGCTACCACTTCAGTCATTAAAAGATCGCCTAGTGAACTAGATCTTTGCATTAGATAAACAAACATTTAGCAAGGGTTTGAAGCCCTAATCTGGAAAAACTATTCCTTTCAATTATTTTTGATGTAAACAGATCGGATTTTCAGGATTTGTAATTTTTGTAAGAGGCTATAAAGCCCATGATTTTTTTATTAATAAAGGTTCGACTCTGGGGATTTATAAGCCCATCCTATTAACAAGCGTCTCATCTGGTTTATTTGTAATACAAGCTCTTTTGTTGTGATTTGTTCAGCCATCTACTTTATCATTACTGTACTTAATCCTGAATGTGCATTTAGGTGAATTCAAGTTGATTAAAATCCAATAGCTGCCATCCTATTTGAAAGGTTATGCGATTTGATTGATAAGTACCATCCTTGTCAGGTTTTATCCATTTGTATGCATGTGTTATGCATGTAAGTCTGCTAGCTTGGTGAGTTCTCCATTCCTGCACCTTTTTGTCAAACTACTAAACAAGTTGTAACTAAAATCCTTGTGATTGAGTGAGCCTCATGCATGTCTTGAGAGTGGGAGGTTATATAGGTTATCCGATTTGATCCATATCAAAAACCAAAAAAACAGTTTAAGTTACTAGGCATCCTCGAGCAACAACCTAGAGGAGTTTGCTGGAGTGATAACAAAGTGGCGCCATTGCTGGGTAGAGTAGATTGACATTAGAGGAAATTTGGGGTCTAAAATGGGCCTTATAAGAAAACGCGCCAACAATAAATTTTGTGAGTTGGAGTTCAAGAACCAATAGAATTTCAATATAATGAGTCAACCATAATGGTTGAATTGACATATTTGTCATAAAAGAAAACTACTTTTTTTGTTCGTATTTTCGACATATCTCCCTGTGTTTTTACTCAAATTTCAAGCGGGGGAGCTCGTTCGATGCAGAATTTAATTCTGCATCCAATGAGTACCCACACTGCATATTTTTTATGGATCCCGCTTCCCCAAAAACAAAAAATCCATGAAAAAAAGGTGATGGTGACATCATCATCACATTTTTTCAGGCATTTATTGTTTTTTGGATAGCGGGTTCTGTCAAAAGTATGCAGTGTGGGTACTCATTGGATGTGGAATTAAATTCCACATCCAATGAGCTCTCCCGCTCAAAATTTGAGTAAAAACACAATGAGATATGTCGAAAATATGAACACAAAAAGTAGTTTTTTTCGTTTTCCTCCAAAATTAATAACTATTATTTTTATATTTTAATTATTATTTTATTAGTTTAATTATTATTTTATTATTTTCCTTAGGAGGCCCATTTTAGACCTCAAATTTTCTCTAATGAGCTCAGCTTCCCTGGGAGACAACATAGATCCATTCTTTGATGATAGATAAGGCTTGGAAATTATTACGGTTGTAATCATCTATCTGGCTACTCCATTGATATAAGGTGGCTTCAAGAAGACCAAGTACCAGAGCAAACCCAAAGGAGCCACCAGCAACACCCGTTTCAGATCCAGAAGAAACCTTGAGGAAAGCTAGGGCTTTACTAAGATAGACCAGCAATGCTGCACAAAACACTACATTAGGTATTTCAAGAAATATTTCTATTGTTATTTCTTCTGCTGAAACTCTTAATTCCTAGAAAATTTTTATATCAGAAAAATCTAGGGCTTGGGCATCTTCAAGCACTACTGCTTGTGAAGATCCAATCCCTGGTGACTCCACCGGGATAAGTATACCATCGCCTTCTTGACAAATACCTTCATCAGTGCTACCTTCCACAACCTTATCCATACCCATTCCCAATATGGCTACCCGTCAATTGTCCAAGATGGAAAGGATCCTAGTAGCTAGGTATGCACCCCTAGTTTTTCCAAATCCTCTCGTAGCCATGCCTACTGGGGATTACCTCAAGTATATGCCCAAGTTCATAGGGGTAGCGGATTTTATTGCTGAAGAACATCTAGAGGCTTTTTATAGCTATGCTGAAAATATAAATATACACCAAGAATATGTATGGACCAGAGTTTTTATGCAAAGCCTAGATGGCCAGGCTAGAAAGTGGTTTAAGGAACTTCCTGCTGGGTCAGTGGTAGGCATAGAGGCCCTAGATGAAATTTTCCTAAAGCATTGGGGAGAGAGGAGAGACCACCTCTACTACATCACAGAGTTCAGCAACCTGAGAAGAGAAAATGGTGAGTCTATATCCAACTTTACCAAAATATTCAACAACATGTACAGTAAGATCCCCACTGAGATTAAGCCAATTGGTACCTCGGCTATGATAACTTATGCAAATGATTTTGACTTTGACTTCTTCCTACTTCTCAGAAAAAGGAGGTCTACCTCCTTATCACTTATGCAGGATGCTACCCTAGAGGTAGAGTCAAACATTTTGGCATCTCAGAAGGTCAAATGGAAGATAGACAGGAGAAAGTAGCCAACAGACTATGGTGAGACTTCTGCATCAGAGAACAAGATTGAAAAAATGACCAAACTCTTAGATAAAATGACTGCTGAAATGTTAAAATTGAAGGACCAAGGACATATGCCGATGAGGGGTAAGGGGCCAAGTGACTTTCCTCCTTGAAACCCAAATTTTGTTCCTTATAGAAGAGGAAACCCCCTTGTTCAGATTCTTAGAAGGGAGAGAAATCAAGGGGAAGAACAGAGGATAAGAGCTCCATTTCAAAATGTTGTATTAGAAGAAGAGCCAGAATTCATGGAAGACAAAGGAGAAGCTGAAAATAATATCCACTGCATGGAGGATGAGGTGGACTATTCTTTTCTAACCCAGGCAGAATATGAAGAAGCCCTGATTAATGAGCAGATCGCTGAAGAGGCTTTCTATCAAGTTGATGGTCAAGAAGGTTACCAACTGAGGTCTAGGTTGCATTAGAGGAAATTTTAACTAAAAATGGGCCTCCTAAAATGAATTAATAAAATAATAGTTAAAATAATAAAATAATATTTATTAATTTTGGAGGAACAAAAGAAAAAAACTACTTTTTTGTTTGTATTTTTGACATATCTCCCCGTGCTTTTACTCAAATTTCGATCGGGAGAGCTCGTTGGATGCGGAATTAAATTCCGCACCCAACTAGTACCCACTCGGCATACTTTTTACGGACCCCGCTACCCCAAAAACAAGAAATACCTTAAAAAATGAAATGATGATGTCATCATTCCATTTTTTCAGGTATTTCTTGTTTTTGGGGTAGCGAGGTACATCGAAAGTATGCCGAGTGGGTACTAGTTGGATGTGGAATTTAATTCTGCATCCAACGAGCTCTCCTGATCGAAATTTGAGTAAAAGCACGGGGAGATATGTCAAAAATACAAACAAAAAAAGTAATTTTTTTTATGATGCCTATCCCCAAATTTATATTAAAAAAGTGTTTAAGGCCTATACGGTATTTCAAATTTAAAGCAATTTCATTGGCTAACACATGATGACATGGAATTTGAATAAAAGTTAAAAGGCCCATTTTGAGTTGAAATTTCCTCTAATGGTTGCTCCCCTCAAGAAGAATGCTGTACATGTCAAGCAACCCGCTGCACCTGCTAGAAAGGTGGTTGTTTTACCAAATAAAGGGGTTGTTCCATCCAAAGTATTGCATAAACCGGCGCTTTCAGAGACACCTGATCAAGTCCAACTCAAAGCTACAGCGCCTCATGAGGTAAGGCTTCCAGATAAGCTACATTATTCCTTCAACCTTGAGTCTGAAATACAAAAATTGAAAATCCCTTTCCCTTTAATAGAGTTGATGAAGAATTATACATTTAAAACCTCCATTCTGAATTCCCTTAAGCCCAAGGTGCACATTGACACTGACTTTGTAAATCTACAAGATGAGAAGCCTGTGTAACCTTGGGCCCTGTGATCGAAGACCTAAAGGTATCCATGCCCAATGGAACAATAAAGAATAGTGTTAAGTCGCTTAGTTTATTTTAGGGAAAGGATTTTTGGTCTAGGATTCTTGGAACCTCACAGGGAGGTTCCGATCCTCAAGTAGGAGCCAGATGTTATCTCCCAAAATAAAATAAATTTATTTTTGATAGTATGAAGAATTTAAATGATGCAATGAAGGATATGAAGATCACTAACAGTTTTGAAGACCCCTATTTTTTATGCAAATTTCACAAAGTTGTGGCTTCGATGGCTTGGGAGAGGATCAGACCATCTCATTAGCCACCGAAAGATGGAATATAGATAACAGGTGGAAGACCCCTTTGGAATTCAAGTGCATTGCTAAATGTTTCACTACCATCAGAGCATTTTCTAACAGCAATCGAAGGTTTTAAAGGATACAAATCGATGAGCTATTTCCCAAAGGCGCCACAACTGCGGAGAAAATAACGATTAAAGGCTCCGATGGTGAGAGGTTTCGAGTGACGAAGAAATCAGTTTGGGACTTAAAAAATTTAAAAGCATTAGTGGGATAGCCCACTATAGCACCGAAATGGAGGAAGACTTACAAACTACGGCTTCCGCGAGAAGAGGAAATCATCGGCATCAGAGGTGCTAAAGACTAACTAGCGGCAAATCAGTCCTCTAAGGCGCTGCAAGGGCAAAAGATACATGCACTGTAGGTTCCGTGAGAATATGGAAACCTTAGCGTTAGAGATGCTAAAGACTGATCGATGGTGAAATAGTTCACTCAGGAGCCGCAACGTCAGAAAGGATAAAGACTAACCAGCGTCAAGATAGTTAAATGAGGAGCCGCAACAGTGGGAAACTGAAAGACTACAGATCGATGAGATAAAGCTGAAGAGTTTCCACAATGTCAACATTGGAATACACCTATCATTGGCACAATAATCCACTAGGGTACCGAAACGGTGGGAAACCAATTGAATACGGGTTTTTCCACAACATAAATTTTCGGCGATCGGAGGATCAAGGGACTAACGTTGCGGAGTTTTAGTTCACTGGGGCACCGCAACTGCAAAGGAAAGATAGACTATGGGTTCCGCAATGTGATGAACATTTCTATGATTAGGAAAGAATCATTCTGATAGCACATAACAGAAAATCATCGCCGATCGAAATAACTAAAGACTACGCGGAAAAAATTGCAAACACTAATCGTCGGCATAATAGTCCACTAATGAGCCACAATGGCAGGAGGAAAACTAACTAAGGCTTTCGATTAATCAATATATGAACTCTTCGGCAGTCAGAAGGACTAAGAATAACCTAGCGGAAAAATAGTCCATGAAGGAGCCACAACTGCGGATAAAAGAATGATTAAAGGCTCCGATGGAAAGTCCTACTCACCTTCGACAACGATGAAAGTAGTTCGAGATTTGAAAACACTAAGGTATCGGTGAGATACTCAGCTAAGGGGCTGAAACTGCAGAAGATAAACAGACAAGGCTTCTGATCAATTGACAGAAAAGCATTTCAATAGCGCAACAAGGAGAAATCATCGGCGATCGAGAAAGTTGAGAACTACAGATCGGATAATTTAAGACTAAAATCCTCTGCAGTGTCGGCATCACAGAAGACTAAAGCTCTGATTCACACATCGTCAATCAACTTCCAGTAGGGTTAAATTTAGTTCATTTTACCTCCGAAACTGCGACAACATTAAGATAAAGGTTTTGATGCATTATTTACTACGGCTTCCGATTGTCGATGTGTTAGTTATAAAGAATGCCAATCGGCTGAGATTAGGATCGCAAATTGGATAAAAGAAGAATCCATCACAACGCTCGTGATCTAAGGAGCGTCGACACCACGACAACAAAGAGGCTTGGGGCGCCGATATAATAGAGGAAAAATCCTCCAATCAGTGACCACGACGGTAAATGACAAAAAAATAGAGACTTGGAGCGCCGGATCTGCGGTGACAAGATAAAGAAAAATCTAGTGGATTAAATGAGGAAAATCACTTCAGTAAACGTAGAGACACTGGCTGTTGGCGGTAATTTCACAGCAAACCAGCAGTGGTGGTTATCAGCTACCACTTCAGTCATTAAAATATCGCCCAATGAACTAGATCTTTGCATTATATAAACAAATAGTTAGCAAGGGTTTGAGGCCCTAATATGGAAAAACTATTACTTTCAATTATTTTTGATGTAAACAGATCGAATTTTCAGGATCTGTAATTTTTGAAAGAGGCTATAAAGCCCATGATATTTTGATTAATAAAGGTTAGACTCTGGGGATTTATAAGCCCATACTATTAGCAAGCATCTCATTTGGTTTATTCATAATACGAGCTCTTTTGTTGTGATTTGTTCAGCCATCTTCTTTATCATTACTATACTTAATCCTGAATGTGCATTTAGGTGATTTCAAGTTGATTAAAAGCCAATAGCTGTCATCCTATTGGTAAGTTTATGCGATTTGATTGATAAGTACCATCCTTGTCATGTTTTATCCATTTGTATGCATGTGTTATGCGTGTAAGTCTGCTAGCTTGGTGAGTTCTCCATTCCTACACCTTTTTGTCAAACTACTGAACAAGTTGTAACTAAAATCCTTGTGATTGAGTGAGTCTCATGCATGTCTTGAGAGTGGGAGGTTATATAGGTTATCTAGCTTGATCCATATCAAAAACCAAAAAAACAGTTTAATTTACTAGGCATCCTCGAGCAACAACCTAGAGGAGTTTCCTGGAGTGATAACACCCCTGAATAAATTGTTCCACAAAAAATCCTCACATTTTAGCATTAGTACATAAAACTCAAAAACTATATAGAAATGGATAAATGACTAGAGTGAAGCTATGAAATTATGAAAAACCAAAATATATACACTAATGTACAAAGTACCAGCTAAACCTGGGGGTTCAAACATATTTCATTGAGTGCAAGTGAATGTCACATTAGGATTAAAGTCAATTGAATGTGAAGACATGTTGGGGTCTGATCCAGAGCTTGATGGAAGAGGTTTGAAGTACCTTATCTGAAAAAAGTACAAAGAAGTAAAATATTCAAGGGTGTAGGATAGACTAGAGGCATTGCAGAGCAAATAGAAGAGGTATCCGCACACCTGCCTTCATTGCACATTGTAGAAATACCTTACACTTGAACCCAAAGGAAATGTTGATCTAGGAAAAATTTTGGACCATGTTATCAAGCAGAATGCATAGTGTGGAGAGGAAGACTATATGACAGCCACATCCAAGAAAGAGGTTTACAGTTGAGATCCCTTTGTCTCAAGGTGTTAGTGAGAGGGTGGAAAGAGAGAAAGGGCTCACAATCAAAGACTAGGGAGGCGATCAAAAGGAAGAAATGCATGAGTATAAAAAAAGACAAGGTCGAATTGCTGCTAGGTGAGGATGTGACCATAGGGGAGTCATGGTATGTCATGTACCTGGATGTTTCCCTTGGCCATCAAAGCATTCCACACTAAATTCTTTATTTAATTATCAACTGTTAAGGCTAGATTCAAGCTATAACAGAAATATAAACAGAATTTATATGCAAAAAACTATGTTGCACAAGGATGCATCACCCCAGAAAAAACCCATACATGTCGTTACTGTCATTTAAATGACTTGAAGGCACCTAGGAAACATTCTCTTTGTGCTAGGAAATTCATTGAGGATGTAGGGGCATGTTAGCCACACCCAAGACATTCTAGGAAGACTTCAGGGCAGACTTCAAAGGCTTTCTGGGTATTTTTGTTTCGTTTAAAAAAAGGACACTAATGGTTCACCAATATGATATATCCAAGCTTAATAATCTATTTGAATTTCGTATTTTGATTTCATAATTTAAATTTCTGATTTCATAAGTATAATACTATAAACTGTAATTTGAATTTCCCTCCTTGGGAACAATTGTAAATATGGCCTCTTGTACATATAAGAAGTATCTCTTACAAAAAAAACTATAAATTGTAGGAAACTATTTGAGGGAATGATTTGGAATTGCCAAATTGGTAAGTTGCATCATGTAAGAGTATGGCAAGTTTCTCTAAGAGATAGATGTTTGAAACATTTGATTCCCTCCCTTTGGTTTCACTAGTTGGGTATGTTACAAAAAAAACTAGCACCCACAAAAATGTGAATTCCCAAGCACCAAGGTGATAGTGTGGTATAACTTGGGAAGGATACAAGGATTCGACTTTATGGAAATATGAGACACATACGAAAAGTTGAAACTCTATACTTGACAGTATTTTCCATAACTGCATGCTAGATATTGACAGGGAAGCCCCTGTTGTATTATGTCTACAGTTAAGTTTTTCCTCTTAATTAATATGTAACATGGATTCAACCATGCTTTTCCCATAGCTCTTTGAATTTTGTGGTTGCTTCCCGAGAGCAATCTTGCTGCAGGGATTTTGTTGTCAATAGCATGTACTTATTTTGAATTTTTCTTCCACTCAAGCACATATTCTTCTCTGGTCTTTCAACTTCTTGCTGCTGAAATTTTTAATTAGGAAACCAATCCCAACTATGCTATTTAATTTACAGTTTTAATCTATGTTTTCAAGTTATTTTGGGTGCTTTGAGTGCAGAGTATTGTGCTAGTTTAATTCTAATTTACCCGTATATTTTATACACTAATGAACAACACACAAAATTCCTAGGGACACCCTCTACGGCCAAGAGGAACCATCCAGAATGGAGAGGCATATAGTGGTGACAAGGTTACATTGCCTAGAGTTATCATGTTGAAGTGTCTGTCTTGTTTATGCAGATTTGTATGTTAAAAAATGGGCATTGTTTCCGCGGAATTCATCAAATCCCAGGTCATTAGTAGCTTGTGCCTACATGACATTGGTGAGATTTTATTTATTAGAATTTTATTTTCTATCTGACCTAACAACTCCACTGGTGTAGGGTTTAATCATAATGGGCAATGTAAGATCTCCATGTTGACTTGGAACAAGGTATAGTTATGGGCCTTAACAAACCCAAAAAACTTTTCTAACAAGAAGGGTCATCAACTAAATCCTCACCTGGGCTAGAAAGCACTTCAACAATTTCAATTGTTTCCAAAGAGTTGTTACACCTCCATCTGCTAGTAGCATTTTGGTAAGTTCTTATGTGGTAAGGAATCCACGATTGATTCAGCTTCTTCATCAAAGACTACAACCATGGCTTCTAGGTTTACCCTTAGTGTTTATGCTCCATTAAGTTTCACTACAATACCTAATAAACCTCATGTGCCTACAGGAAAACCTTCTTAGATTTGCAGGAAATAACACCATCTCAGTTGATAATCCTTTGATCACCTTTTTGAATGTTGCATAGAACATGGATATTGAGTACGACGACATGGTCATGAATATGTTTGCATGAAATATAGAGTGGAATGCATGGGCATGGTATAAATCCCTTGCTACAAATTCCATCAATGGATGGGACTCATTCAAAAAGGAATTTGCAACCAAGCGAGGGGACAAGAAACAAGTAAGTTCTCATTAGCAGAAGAAGAAAGGAAATGAAATAGTAGCTAAATTCAATAGCCACGCTTTCCAAATTACATACAAGGATCCCACAAGCTAAGCACCCAAGTAATGCCACTACTTTAGTGTTACACATTAATCCTTTTGATGAATCCTTTGGATTTTTGTTTAGGGAAAAGGATTGGTTAGTGAATTTCACTGCTGAAGAGCTTCGTAAGATTATGGACAGAAAACATAACATACAAAACATGTCTGTTATTGCCCATGTTGACCATGGTATTAGACTTTAGTCTCTCTTGGCTTTCCTTCTTTCATTTTGATGTGATTTGCATGTTAGGTTTCAATACATCAGTGATTGCTTTTCGTTCTTTGTTGTGCTAAAGGAAAATACACTCTCACGGATTCTTTGGTTGCAGTATTTGGTATCATTTCTAAAGAATTTGCTAGTGATGTTAAGATGATTGATACTTGTGCAGATGAAGCTGGAAATGGCATCACCATCAAGTCAATTGGAATCTCATTGTATTATGATATGGAGGATGTAGCTATAAAAAATTTCAAGGGGGATAGAGTGGGAAATGAATATTTGATAAATTTGATTGATTCAGAAGGGCATGTTGAATTCTCTTCATAGGTTACAACATCCCTACAAATCACTTACATTGCACTAGTTGTGGTAGATTGCATTGAAGGGGTTTGTATGCAGACGAAAATTGTTCTTCGTCAACAAGTTGGAGAAAGGATTAGGCCATTTTTCACTATGAACAAGATGGACAGGTGCTTTATTGAGTTACATGTTGATGGAGAGGAAGCTTACTAGAATTTTTTCACGTGTCATTGAAAATGAAAATGTGATTATGGCTACTTGTGAAGATACTATTCTTGGTGATTTCCAAGTTTATCATGAAAAATTTACATTTGCATTATTGACAAGTTTGCAATGTCCCATTTTTGTAAATTTGATCCAAATACCAATTCTTCTATTATTTCACAATGTACTCAAATTCAACTTCTTACAACTCTAGTTAAATGGATTCAATTGATCCAAAAATTCCTCCAATTGCTTTCAAACTTGGTGAGGAAGGTCCTGATGGGTGATGGGACATATCAGCACATATATAAAACATATAATCAACTCATATACCCAACCATGTTCTTCAAATTTCAAGGGAATAACTTTCGAGACAAGACTAGTCAATTTGGGAGGTGGAAATCCCCCCTGGGTCCTGGAACAAATCTCTTCCAAGCACTGTACAACCTTCACTAATGGTGGGTTTGATACTTGGATCTATTATCAAAATTTATTTAAATTATATTCATAGAATCATATGTGTTTTTTGGGTTGAATAGGTATTCAAGAGAACTCCATGAATTTACTAGTAGTTTTGAGGTTCCAACCCCCAATGGTAGATGACTCCCGATGGAGACATTTACCACCATACACACTCTTTTTGGTCAAATTGGCCTAGTTAAGCCAGACTCACTCATTTATTTCAAATGGCCTCCTTAGGTATTCGAATTCCTCATTGATTCAAGCTATTGCTTGACATTGTTATTGTAACCATTCATTGTTTATTAAATAACAGAGAGGAAACCAATTCCGGTTTCGATTAACACTATTTCTGAGTTATTTGTTGATTATTTCTTGATGATATTGATTATTTTTTCCTAGATCAATGTGCAAGAATTAATATGGTATCAGAGCATACGGCAGGACAAAGATCTATCTCTCAAAAACAAGCTTTTGATAGATTTCTCCATGAAAAGTGAGCAATAGCTCAAAATTCCAGCACTGCACCAGAAGCCAAGGCTTACCACTCAATATCCCAAGTAAAGAACTTGTTGATCAAGATTTCTTGATTGAATATGCTGGGTGTGATGAAAGCCTAGAATGTGCAGGCTGTCCAGCCTTATTTTTCCCTTTCTGTTTTGATTTTCAGGTTTCTACAGGTGAAGCATTCGCTACAGCACATCTAGATGGCCTCCTCAGTAGATCTCTTGACTCCATACAATTTCCACTCATGGAAAAGTTATATGGAGATTCAGTTGCAATCCAAAGGACTTTTTAGAGTCACCATGGACACTGAAGTTGAGCCTCGATCTGCCGTAGAAAAAGAAAGATTCTTGAACAAGAAGGATGAAGCCTTCAGTTTCTTGTGCCTCTCTTTTTCTTGAGACCTTCTCTTCCATCTTACGGATTTGAAGACACCGAAAGAAATATGGGACAAATTGGAATCTCTATACAGAAAGCATGATGACTTGAGGGTTTACCAGCTCGAAAATGAACTCATGTCTCTCCAACCGTCCAATTTCGAGACTCTGAATGATTTCTTTACAAAGTTCAAGCATACTGTTTTACTCTTGAAGCAATGCAACGTGGAGAAGGAGGATTATAATCTCATCCTTGCCATTATCTCCAAACTTAGGGCTGATCATTTAGTTTTTGTTTCTACATTCCATGCGGAGAAGCTCACAACCCTCGGATGGAAGATGCCTACACTCAATGCCTTCATTGAGTCCCTAACTAATGAACATGACAAGCTTGTCCAGATGGGGATCATCTGATATTCCTATGATCAAGCCCTCCATGTCTCGAGGCCCAAAGATCTAAAGGGTAAAGGAAAGTAGTAGAAAAATCATAAAACTAAATTTGATGCTCCCAAGCCTAGAGTTGAAAGCCAACAGCATGATGAATCTTCCGGATCAAGGAAGAACAAAGGAAAAGGGCACAATGGGAAAGAAAAAGTCAAGTGTTCTTACTACGGGAAGGGTTTTCACCCTAAACATGCCTGCATGAAGAAAAATCTTTATGAAGCAACCTCTCTCCTTGAGAGGAATCACATCAATCTTCCGGAGAGCTTTCAGAGGAGAGATCACCAAGATCGGGAACCACAGCATGAGAAAGGTCATGCCCTCATGGCAAGCACTTCGAAGTCCAAAGCACTGCTGATTGAATCTAGAGATTTGAATCACATGATGGATGAAAAAGACTCCTTTTCATCCTTGGAGACTGGCAAATCCATCGCCATCCACATTGGAGATGACTCCATCATCATTTCCGAAGGACAAGGTACTATAGATCTTGAAAATGGTTTTTTCTCTAATATTTTGTATGTACCGTCTCTAGTAGCAAATCTCCTTAGTGTCTATCAGATGACACATAAAAGAATTCCTAAGAGAGTCTCTTTCAGCCCAAATGATGTTGATATAATAGAAATTGCATCTGGGAAACTCATTGCAAAAGGCCTTGCAAATCATCATGCAAAATCCTATGAGTTCTCTCACTTTGTTGCAGATGCAAAGCCCACTGCTCTGCTAACTCATGGAAATGAGGTTAGTAGGCTGTGGCATGAGAGGTTTGGCCATATTAATTTCAAATATTTGCAGTAATTATAGAAAAAATCCATGGTTGAAGGCCTCCCGGTCATCAAGGCAACCACAGGAGTCTGCAAGGGATGTGTGATTGGAAAACACCCTGAGCACAAGTTCGATCGGGGGAAGGAAAACCGAGCTACAAGCATATTGGGATTGATACATTTTGATATCGGTGGTCTGATGCCTGTCACATCCATGAATGTATCAAGGTACCTCCTTACTTTTATTGATGATTTTTCAAGGTATACATGGGTTTTCTTTCTCAAAAAAAAATCAGAAGTATGTGAAAAATTTTCTGAATTGAAGGCCTTGATTGAAAATGCCTCTGGGCTTAAGATCAAGATCTAGAGATATGATAATGGAGGGGAGTATGTTAGTAATGAGTTTCTATACATATTCTCCCAAATTGGTATTCAGGTCCAGCATTCAATTCCCTACACTCCCCAGCAGAACGGAGTAGCGGAAAGGAAGAACCGGTCTCTCAAGGAGATGACCACCTGTATGTTGGAGTCAAATAAGATTGCTGCAAATTTGTGGGATGAAGCCATGCATGCTACAGCATAAATTAAAAACATGGTTTGACACTCATCCATGAAAGGAAAGACTCCTTTCGAAGCATACTTCGGACACAAACCAAATGTGTCGAACCTACGGGTGTTTGGGTCCACTGCATGGGCCCAGATTCCGCTTGATAAAAGAAGGGCTTTGCAAATGCAAAGCATAGAATGTCTGTTTATTGGGTATACTAATGAATCTAAAGGATTAAAGCTTCTAGATATCAATACCAAACAGATCATCATCGAGAGAAGTGTCAAGTTCGATGAGCCTCTTCAGGAGATGGAACTAGTGAAGGAGAAAACTGCTGAATTTCCTTCCTATCCTACTGAATATCTGGATGATGAAATTGGGGGTGATGACCCCAATTTGGATCCTATGATTTCTAATATCAGTGTGCAGCAATCATCAAATGATAAATCAGAACCTAAAGTGCAAAATCATCTTCCTACATGGGCCCAATAGACACTCTCCTCCGCAGGAGATAACATTGGAAATCCGGATGATCCAAGGAGAACCCGGTCTGATTTCCAAAAAGCAGGTATTGCGCTCTCTTGTTATGATAATTTGTTGTCTGAAAATTGATATTTGATGATTATTTTAAATCCAAAATCCTACTACCATGCTCGGAATGATCCGAGATGGAAAGTTTCCATGGATGAAGAGATGAATTCTCTTCAGAAAAACACTACTTGGGAGCTAGTTTTTCTTCCTCCGGGAAGGAAATTGGTTCAATGCAAGTGGGTGTTTCAGAAAAAATTTGTTGATAATGGAAGAACCTACAAATATAATGAAAGTCTGGTAGAAAATTTTTTCTCTCAAGTCCAAGGAATGGACTACCATGAGACCTTTGTACCGGTTGCAAAAATGGACTCCATCCGCCTTGTTTTGGCAATTTCAGCATCCAAGCACTGGGAGGTGCATCACATGGATGTTAAGTTAGCCTTTCTACATGGAGATGTTCATGAGGAGATATAAATGAAGCATCATGAGGTCTACATCATTTATTCATCTTTGGTTTGCAAGCTAAATAAGTCACTATACGGGTTAAAACAGGCCCCAAGAGAGTGGTATTCCAAGATGGATGCCTTTCTTCTCTCGAAAAACTTTTAGAGATGTAGATCAGATCCAAATGTGTATTTACAGTAGCATTATGGTCATATAATTATCATTTTTTTATATTTTGATGACTTACTGATCACATGTATCACAGTTGCCTCCATTTCAGCCATCAAAATTGATCTCCACAATGCCTTTGAAATGAGTGATTTGGGGATTCTAAAACAATTTTTGGGGCTCAAAATCAAGCAAACTTCTGATGGGATTATGGTCACTTAGTCCAAATAAATTTCAGACCTATTAGTCAATTTTAACATGGCTAAATTTAGGCCTGCACCATTCCCTTTCCTTTCAGGGATCAACCTTGAAGAAGGAAAACACACACCTCCCATGGACTGCACTATCTATCGACAACTGATTGGTAGCTTGTTGTACTTGACACATTCTAGGCCTGATATTTTTTATGCCATGAATTATATATCAAGATACATGCAGCAGTCTCATGATATTCATTGAAAGGCATCCAAGAGGATCCTCCAGTATATTCAGGGAACCAGGACCTACGACATTCACTATGCTGCAGACTCCGAGCTAGAGCTGGTTGGATACACAGATTCCAATTGGGCGGGTGATTCTATTGATCGAAATTCAACTTCTAGATATGTATTCATGTTTTGTGGTGGCCCCATTTGTTGGTCAAGCAAAAAGCAAACAGCCATAGCACTATCTTCAGCAGAGGCCGAGTATCGAGGAGCGGTGAATGCTTGCATCCAAGCAGTTTGGTTGCAAGGCATTCTTTTAGAGTTTGATCTTGGTAGTACTTTAGCCACTATCTTCTTTTGTGACAACCAGAGTACTATTAAGATATCCATGGATCCAGTTACCAGGTAGAGGACCAAGCATGTAGAGATTCACATACACTACATCAGGGAGCTAGCGCATGACAGGACCATCATTCTGCAATACTGCCCGACTAATGAACAAATTGCAGATGTCTTCACCAAGAGATTTTCAGAAAAGAAGTTCACTTACCTCCGTTCACTATTGGGGGTGAGTTCATCAAGGAGATTCAGACTACTTTCAGTGTTTAGCTTGAGGAGGGGGGGGGGTTTCCCAACTGGGTTTTCCCTCTTTTCCTCACTTAGTTTGTTTTGAGCATTGTTTCAGTTTCAACATTGTACAAGGTGACCTATGGCCTTAGTTGCCATGGCCCTAGCATTTTTATGCATCTATGTTTTCTAACTCTTCCTGAGTATAGCTCAAGGGGGGTTGTTGGATACATTTACCACCATACACACTCTTTTTGGTCAAATTGGCCTAGTTAAGCCAGACTCACTCATTGATTTTGAATGGCCTCCTTAGGTATTCGAATTCCTCATTGATTCAAGCTATTGCTTGACATTGTTATTGTAACCATTCATTGTTTATTAAATATGCAGAGAGGAAACCAATTCCGGTTCTTATTAACAATATTTCCGAGTTATTTGTTGATTATTTCTTGATGAGATTGATTATTTGTTCCTAAATCAATATGCAAGAATTAATAACTCCAAATAGCTCCAAATGATCCCCAATTGTACCAGAAGGTGTATGATTGATATAATAACTTAATTATAATTTTTAGGGATGTATTATTTCCTTCTGATTACTTCTGCAAGTCTATATAAAATTCTGAACAAGATAGATGCTTTAACTAGCCATTTTGGGGTTCAAATCCCCCGAGGTAATTGCTAAAATGGCCTCCCAAATGTAGAGAAACCCACTAGAAATCTCAAATTTATGCAAGGGATGTGTATAGGACATAAACAGTGACTCATATTCTGAACCAATCGAAATCCCATGGTTATTATCACTTCCTTCAATCATATATATAAAAACTAGTTTTGAACCCTTGGGGAAATGAGATGCAATTTAATCCAATGGTTATGGAATTCGACCCAATGCAGACAAAATATTAGTTAATGAATATGGAACCTCAAATATACTTTAGTGACTATCCATTCATGCATGAATAATCAATAGTTTACACAGTCATTCAAATATACCAATATTATAAGAGTTTGGAACAAAGAAGTGGGAAATTGCATTGTTTCTTTATTACTAATCAATAATACATAAAATATCTTGGCATTTCTACCTGATAAATTTATAAATAGAGAGATTAGAGTATTTACATCATAATAAAAAATTATGGAGCAAGAGGATCTCCCTCAAAAAGATAAATGGCTCACCAAGTGCGCCTCACTCCACCGGGCTGAAATATGGTGAAAGAATGTGAGATGGGAGGGGGAATGAGTTGAACCCTGAAGTGTCCATGAGATACTGTAGAAAAAACTATATGTTATAAATCCATTGAATCTCCTTGAAATACCTTAGTGGCCTCTCCAATCACCAATTAGGATGGGAATCTTTCACCCTCAAAATTGGCTCAAGAATGAACTAGTCACTCACTAGCTCTCTCTCTTCACAACAAAAAAATTCACAACTGATAAAAAAGATCCTTCTCATGGATTTTCCCTGCATTTTATAAACATTTATGGTATCCTCAACTTCCAAATACATCCATAAACCAAATCCAAGTGGAATTGGTGTGGCTGCTCATTCTATGCCATGTGGCCTCTCTCTTCACCTTCCATCTTCTCCTGAACTGAGTAATAACACATTGGGCTGCTCCAAATCACATGAGAGACCTATTGGATGCTCAATTTCAACCTGATATGTCCGATATGTTATATTTTGTCCTTCATATCTGACTTGTGTCATAACTTTCATAGAATCGCCATCATTGGTGTCATAGATGTCATAAGTGTAAGGGGAATCTAGCCAAGTGTCCATGAAACTCCTCATTTGGCTCTTCCTTACTCATGTAAGTTACACTTCATCCCAAATTAGGCATATGAAGTATATGGAAAAGTATATTGACCTTATAATACATACAAAACATCAGGCTTTCCATAGTTTTGAGATTGCAAGAGGTGGATGCCATTTAACATAGGAATTTTAGCTAGTGTGGGTCCCACATCCTCCATGTGTCCTCATGATCACTTGCCACTTTTATTTTCCCTTTTATTTATTTATTTATGTCCTTTATTAAATATTTATGCTATTATAATGTTCAAACATCATTTATTTTCCCCCTTATTCCAAATCTCAAAGCTTCCACCTCCAACCTAGCAAAATAGTGATTTTCCTTCTTGGCATTTATTTGACCTTTAGCATCAATTTGACCACTTTCATGAATATGGAAAGTGTGATTTGGCCATTGTGACCCAATAAAAATTTTTGTGACATTACAAATCCTCCCTTCCCAATATTTATTGTCCTCAAGAAATTTCAAACATAGTTGTTGAAGAACCTGCTTTCTGTATGATTCTTTGAAGTTGCCATTGAGCTGCCCACTTTGAGTCCTTGAGATTCCATGAATATTTTAGAGAGGAACCACCATTCTTGCTGATGAACTACTCTGATTAACATCACCTTATTAATTGGGGAATCCCTCTCCCATACTACTTGTTTCCCAAAGAATTTGAAATCAATGGGACTAAATACTATCCCAGGGTTCCATTGCTTGCATTGCACTCCAACAATTAAGAGTTCTCTCCAACCCATACCATTAGGAAAGAGAATTCCTAGATCCAATTTTCTTGTATGCATTCTTCCAAAAATCATGAGTACATAATATATATCATCAAATTACATAACAACATATTAAAAATGTACATCAAGGAGGTGCCTCACCAAAAAATCATGAAAGTGCTTATAGCTCAAAGTGTGTATACTACCATTTTCCAAGTGCATACATGCTTCAAGTGACCAATCAAATATGCTCCAATGACATAGGTGAGGATCCCATGTCCTATAATTATTCTCCAAAATGTTTTGATATGCATCAAAATATTCAGCCATGTATTCTTTCATCCAAGAAGTAGATGAAGAATCTCCACTCAGATCCGAACCAAATAATAAGCAAGAAAAGTAAGGAGACTTCAAATGACTCAAAGAAGTCTCACCCATACATCCATGAATGAGTGAATCATAAATATATAACAATGTATGTGGATGGTAACAAAAATGTTCTCCCACCATTAATCTATTTACCCTAGTGTTGGATGAAGTTCCTCCAACATCAAATGAACCAAGTGTTGAGCAAGAAAAACCATGAGTCTTCAAGTGACTCAAATGCATATCATAGGTGCATCAATGTAGATGTGCATCATCAAAACGTAACAAGGAATGCTGCTGCAAATGTGAATAAGAATGTTCTCAAAATGATATGTAATGTGCATCAATATAATCATATATGTGTTATTTCATCTCATAAGTGAATGGAGAACTATTAATTCTTACACATGATCTAGGAACTAAGATTCAATCTCATCAAAGAATTATTAACAATTACTCATGAATTGGAAATTTTCAGGAACAAAATAAGTTTCCTCTTTGTATA
>LPNX011089608.1:753484-786397 GCA_001517045.1 Pseudotsuga menziesii
TGTACTGACCATCAGAAGTTGGTGAAGGCGCCTAGTTCACTCCAGTTCATTAAATAATAATAAAATAATCAATAAATAATGATTAAATAATATATTTAATGCATGGAGGCACCTTAACTGACTATAACTGATTGGTTGAACTGAAAGTAACCCCCAGTTAGCAATTAGGTACATTAATGTCACACAGATCACCCTTGGAGTGCTCTAGTTAGCCTCCTTGACTGTAGGGAAGGCTAAGTTAGCCTCCTTGACTGTAGGTAGGCGTGGATATGACTGGGATGATGGCAATTAATTCTCCACTGATGTCAATTAAACTTAGGATAGTGGTTTAACTAGGCCAATTTGACCGAAAGAGTGTGTATGATGGTAGATGTCTCCAACAAGAACCTCCACCAAAATCTGAACAAAATAAAGAGCAAGAAAAACATGAAGACTTTAAGTGGCTCAAAGAAGTCTCACCAATACACTAATGAATATGTATATCTTCATGTAACATATGAGGATGTTTCTGCCAATAATAATTTTCTTCAATCATATATCTCTTCACCCAAGTGTGGGATGAAGTTCCTCCAACTTCAAGCAGAGTAGGAAATGAGCAACGAAAGTCATGAGTCTCCAAGTGACTCAAGTGAACATCATAGGTGCACCCATGGAGATGTGTATAATCATAATGTAAATAAGGATGCTTATATAAATTTAAATAATATTATTCTATAATAATTACATCATCAAAAGTAGAAATAGAATGTACATACTCTTCATGTGCCACCATAAAATAGAAACCTTTCACCCATACTTCATCAGAATGAATGCTGCAAAATATGGAATTGTAAGACGTAAGAGAACGAATTAACTCACACAAATGATCAAAAAGTGCATAATTTTCATCATGGTAATGATCCATATGGGTGGTATCATGTAGCTCTTTCAAAACTGTGAAACCTTTGTCATAGATTGGTTCCAATGTAGAGGAATCATGCTCTTCTTTAAAATTTGTATAACCTTCATTAAGTGACAATTCAAGTTCCTCTTCCACCACATCAAGTGTTTGAATCTCTTCAAGTTCAATTCAAACACATCAAGCACATTCAAATTTCCACATCTCTCATTATCCTCCATGACATGAAAATCCTCCAAACAATCTACGATTTGACAATCTTCGATGTTGGACATTGCTCTTTGAATCTCCTCCATGTCTTCAAGGAATGATGGCTCCTCCAAGGGAGTGTCTCTCCAACAATAATTTGATACTAATGCTTGAGTGTCATGGGGTATGCTAAGGTACTCTTGGATATCCCTTTCACTCATCTTCAAATATCCTTCAATGAAGGATGGTTCATGGGAGTGAACCTCCTCTTCTTCTTCATTCTGGATTTGATCAACTCCTTGAAGCTCAAGTGGTGATGGGGAAGTTGATCTAGGTTCTTCATTTGCTGCTACAAGGTATTCATATTTATGATAATGAGAAATTTGGATTGCATCAAAATTTTCAGATCTGATATCTATGTCACCAACATAGATTTGTGAGCACCCATCATTATGTACTCCTTCATAGTTCAAACATCGATCAGTAGATGCCCTTTGGTCCATGTCCATAGTAGAATTTGTTTCAGAATGATATTCAATAGTTTCAAGGTACTATTCTTCCTTCTCATGTGATGTTTCATCATATTTTTCAAATTCATTTTGGAGTGACTTTATATCCTCTTGATGTAATTCTTTTTCTTCTTCACCACCCACAGAAGTTTGTAGCTCCTTGGGCTCCTCCCTACTTGTGCATTGATGATTATTCCTTAATGAGTTCTTATTTGAATTATTTTTCATAACTTCCTTCAACCAATAGTTAATGGTTTCAAAATGGATGGTCTTATGTGTCTCTTCATGATGGAAACTTCTACTACCCATAAATTGGCGAGCAATCAATTCGAATGCTTGTTTAACCTCCCTGGTCATATCCTCACCACTTGACTTAATGACTTTCTTAAATTCATCTATACCAGCCATAACTTCAATAGGTGACAAGACCATGATATGATACCACTTTAATGTCCCATTTTTGGAAATTTTATCCATATACCAATTCTTCAATTATTTCACAATGTACCCAAATTCAACTTCTTACAACTCTAGTTAAATGGATTCAATTGATCCCAAAATTCCTCCAATTTCTTTCAACCTTAGTGAGGAAGGTCCTGAGGGGTGATGGGATGTATGAGAACATATATCAGACATATAATAAATTTATACCCAACCATGGTCTTCAATTTTCAAGGGAATAAGTTTCGGGACAAGACTAGTCAATTTGGGAGGTGGAAATCCCCCTGGGTCCTGGAACAAAACGCTTCCAAGCACTGTACAACCTTCACTAATGGTGGGTATGACACTTGGATATGTTATAAAAAATTAATTAAATTATATTTTCAGAATAATATGTGTTTTTTGGGTATAATAGGTATTCAATATAACTACATGAATTTACTAGTAGTTTTGAGGTTCCAACCCCCAATGGTATATGACTCCAAATAGATCCAAATGATCTCAAATTGTACCAGAAAGTGTATGAGTGATATAAAAAATTAATTATAATATTTAGGGATGTATTATGGCCTTCCAATTGCTTCTTAAAGTCTATATAAAATTCTGAACAAGATATATGCTTTAACTAGCAATTTTGGGGCTCAAATCTCCCCCGGGTAATTGCCAAAATGGCCTCCCAAATGTACAGAAAACCACTAGATTTATCAAATTGAGACAGGGGATGTGTATAGGAAATAAACAGGGACTCATATGATAAACCAATCCAACTCCCATGGTTATTATCACTTCATTCAATCATATATATAAAAACTAGTTTTGAACCCTTGGGGAAATGAGATGCAATTTAATCCAATGGTTATGGAATTCGATCCAATGGCCACAAAATATAAGTTAATGAATATGAAACATAAAATATTATTTAGTGACATTCCATTCATGCATTAATAATAAATATTTTACACAGCCATTGAAATCTACCAATATTATAAGAGTTTGCAACAGAGAAGTGTGAAATGGCATTGTTTCTTTATTACTGATCAATAATACATAAAATATCTTGGCCTTTCGACCTGAAAAATTTATGAACAGAGATAGAAGATTATTTTCAACAAAATAAAAAATTATGGAGCAATAGGATCTCCCTCAAAAAGATAAATGGCTCACCAAGTGCACCTCACTCCACAGGGTTGAAATATGGTGAAAGAATGTGAGATGGGAGGGGGAATGAGCTGAATCCTGAAGTGTCCACAAGATGATGTATCTGCAACTGTATATTTTAAATCCATTTAATATCCTTGAAATACCTTAGTTTCCTATCCAATAACCAATTAGGATGGGAATATTTCACCCTCAAAATTGGCTCAAGCGTGAACTAGTCACTCACTAGCTCTCTCTCTTCACAACAACAAATTTCACAACTGATAAAAAAGATCACTCTCATGGATTCTCCCTGAATTTTATAAAAATTAATGGTCTCTACAAATTCCAAATACATCCATAAACCAAAGCCAAGTCGAATTGGTGTGGCTGCTCATGCTATGCCTTGTGGCCTCTCTCTTTAGCTTCCATCTTCTCCTAAATTGAGTAGGAACCCATTGGGATTCTCCAAATAACACGGGAGCTCTATTGGATTCTCTATTTTGACCTGATATGTCAAAGATTTCAGATTTCAGCCTTCAGAATTGACTTTTTTCATAACTGTCATAGAATCTCCATCATTGGTGTCATAGATGTCATAAGTGTAAGGGTAATCTAGCCAAGTGTCCACAAAACTCCTCATTTGGCTCTTCCTTTCTCATGTAAGTTACACTTCATCCAAAATTCAACCTATGAATTATGTGGAAAATTATATTGTCCTTATAATCCATCCGAAACATTAGGTTTTCCATAGATTTGAGATTGCAAGAGGTGGATCCCATTTAACATAGGAATGCTAGCTAGTGTGGGTCCCACATCCTCCATGTGTCCTCATGATCATTTTCCACTTTGATTTTACATTGTATTTATTTATTTATCTGCTTTATTCAATATTTATTCTAGTATAATGTTCAAACATAATTTATTTTCCCCCTTGTTCCAAATCTCAAAGCTTCCACCCCCAACCTAGGAAACTAGTGATTTTCTTCCTTGGCAATTATTTGACCTTTAGCATCAATTTGACCACTTTCATGAATATGGAAAGTGTGATTTGGCCATTGTGACTCAATTAAAAATTTGGGGACATTACAAGGTCTTCATGGGTGGGTGCTCACATTGAAAATTTTTTCAAAAATGTATGCTTCAAAGTTTGGAGTGGATGAAGGAAAGATGATGGAGAGGCTATGGGGTGAAAACTTCTTTGATCCAACTACCAAGAAATGGAAATCCAATAATACAGGTTCAATAAGATGAAAAGGGGGATTTTTTCAATTCATATATGAACTGTAAAAACCCCAAATTTTCACAAAAATTTAAAATTTTGAGATAACAACAAATGCTATAACCTGCAGTTTACTAACAGCTTTAGGTTAGCAATGAAAGAAACAATCAAGTGATTAATTTTACTAAATCTCAATTATGTTAACTCAGCAGTTCATTTTTGTAACAAGAATAAGGTTTACTTGCGTATTGTTTTATTTCAGTTTATTGATGAGTCTCTTCATGTCAAGTATGTGGATTCTAACTTTTGAATCTGGGGCTTACTTTGCAATTGTGCTAACACAAAAGATTACTGGTTCTTACAGGTTTATAGGTATGATCGAATGAGTACGTTTTAAAAATAGTTAAAGTATCCAGCAGTGTTTTATTTTCAATTATAAAGTTTAGTAATTAATATGCTAAATTCTAAACAACTTCCGTGAGGTAAAACCATTTAGCTTCCTTCAGTTTTTCTTGTAATAAAGTTCAGAAGTATGTAGCGACAGTAAGATATGTTTGCGAATCTAAAATTATAATCTCAGTTACAAAGTACTTCTACTTTAGTGTGCATAACTTTCAATGTTGTAATGGTTGTTTTGTCAGTATGTACACAATAATATATCATCTTATCTGTGTAACAATTGTTCCACATTTCGCTTCTACGAGGAAACTTACAGCCTTTAACCTTCTTGTCGTTACAAGTTTGTTTTGTGCTAACAACAAAAATAAACCATAATGATTTTTCACATAAAAATCAATGTTTTCCTATACTTTTTAACTTCATTCCGAACCATGTGGTTCTAATAATTATGGAATCAATTAGGATCATTCCTATTCAATTTCTTAAATTTATATAATACTTCTCTTGTATTAAAATTACTGTTTACAAATAGTCTTTCTGAGATTGAAGCCTTCGAAACAGGTCGAATTTCTAGCTATTTTGTATAATTCTATAACCACTTCACTAACCAATAGATATGGTGAATCAATAGTAAGAACCTAGTTGAGTCACAACCAAAATATTTCAAAGTTACATTGCTATGAACTATGTAAAAGCAATTCATAAAAGTGTTCTTTCAAAACACTTTGTCAACTTCATAGTTTTGCTACTGTTTGATTTATTAGTTTCTATATGACTTATAGACATGCATAAACTATTTTGTTTAAATAAACATTTAAGTCTATAATTTGTTTAAGGTCATAAACAACTTTTAAAAAGAGTTTATGATTCTACATAAACTACTTTGTGCCACTTATAAAAATGTTACAACTTGAAAAGTCGTTTTTACAAAAGATTAACCATGTATAAACTATAATATTTTTACATAGGAGAAATATAGTTGTTTGTTGGATAGCTTGAGCTCTCCCATAACATATGGTCTCTATCCAAAACAAGGTCAATGTTTAGAGAAAAGAAATGCTACCATCCAAATCGTATTTGTGATGTTACAATATAATAATCATAAGGTAAATGGTGAAATGAGTCTTATGCATGAATGATTTTGGCATTAACCAAGGTTTTAAAAATGAAACTTCTTTGCTAGGTCAATGTAATTCACAACGTTGATATTCCATCACCAATCTAGCAAGTCATATGATGAACGGTGTGATCGATTTACAAGACAATTATTTGGTTTATAACATAGTTTATACCTCATTTCAATAATTAAATAATTGGTTATCATTTTATGCAGGAAACTATAGAATATGATCCACTGCATGGTTTGATTTATGTGACCACGTGGTCTTCTCCTGACCAAGTGTGGAAGATATAAGAGGCACCATAACCCTAACCCTTTTCATTTCTCCTCTGTAGTTCACACTACCCCTTGAGGCTGCTCTACTTGGATTTCATGGCGGTCGTTGGTCCTCTTCTGCTCCATTTATCTTGAGTCTTGGGTTAGATTTTCCTTTACCTCTAGTGTTTGCTTTTTAAGCCATTCTTAATGGCTATGAGTTCTCACTCTGCAAGCTTTGGTCCTTGGCTTGTTGTCTGCTCTAGCTTCCTTTCGCTGTCCTCGTGGCTTACTGTCTGCTCCAGTTTTCTTTCGTTGTCCTCGTGGCTCGCCGTTTTGTGAGGTTTAGTCTTGCAGGCTGTTGAGTCTATAAATTGAAAATCCTGTTGGTGACAGTGCTTCTACGAGATTGTTCATTGTTTCAATTGACAGGTGAAAGTTTGTTTTTTATTTTATTTAAATTGTAGCAAGTGTAATGCTGTTACATTGGCACAAACAGATCTTAGGCTATTTATTTACTGACAGTTGTATTTTTAAACTCCTTGCAGGTGCTTTCCACTATATGCATTCACAATGGAGGAAGTATGTAGTCAAACTTCGAATGCCATGACTCGTGGCTTAGTTTGGGTAAGCCCTGTGGTCCATATGTTGGGTTTTCACCCTACTTGTATCAGGGTGGTCATTTGGAATCACCCAGGGTTTGGGGAAGACTTTCTTGGCTCACCATAAGTTATGTGGTTCCTTTTACCAGTCATTTGTTGATTTACCCAGTTTCAAACCCTCGCTAGTCGATGGGTAAACTCAGTTTTTAACTGAGCAATGTAAATAGTTTTTGATGTTTAGCTTACAGCTTGTTTAAATTAATAGTTTTCTTGTAAAGAGAGTTCTATCTTTAAGCTTGTTTCGATTTATCAAATGTTTAACATTAAGCTCTGTGTACTCATGGTTTTTACCCTTCTCGATTGTAGGTGAAGTTTTGAGCTCTATTTAAAGTACTCTGTAAACGTTATTGTTAATATTTTTACGACTGATACATACAGTCATAGCTTAGTTATAAATATTGCTCTTTTTTTGTTCAGAGTTATGAGCTAGGGTTTATCCTATGGAAACCCTCATTTTAAAATAAATTATTATACTTAATTTTAAACAAATTTTAATACTTATTTAGTTGACTGTTAACTAGTATTACATAGTATTGTGGAAATTCTAGTTTATAATAATTACCATTGTCTTTTTGTTTGTCCTTAAAGGACTGTAAGTAATTTATAATAACCTGGTTACTTAATGGTTACATAATTCAATAAATCTGGTTTATGACTTCAATGTATTGACATTTGTAATTGTAATAATTATAAGGGTTTTAACCCTGTCTTTCACTTTCACAGGTACACCCTGTTTGTAAAAATAAAGAGAACAGTTCTTTTTATAAGTATGCATTTTATGTATGTTATCCATTATTGTATTTTATCTCTGTGTAATGAATTTAATTTGTTCTTTTTATGGTTAAAAATAACTAATCTTATCGTTTATCCTAGATTACTACTGTATATAAAGAATACTGGTAGATTTCTTCAGTTTGTTAAAAGAATTAATAATTTATAAACGATACTATTTATGTTGATATTATTATCTATGAATTTACTGTATTTTATTAAGTACGTAATTGCACATATACTTTATTAATAAAGACTGAGAACAGTCTATAATAGTTTAATTTATTTAATAAGATTATTTCTGTAAGCTTGGTGAAAGAAATAAGGATTTTCAAACCTGTCATTACTCCTTTACATATGATTTGTCTGTAAGAGTGTAAGAACAGTTCCTTGTTAATAATTCTTTAAGCATAGGTTACTAATGTATTTTAGTTATTTTAATTCTAAGAAAAAGAATACTGTGAGAGTTATTAGGTTCTTATTTATTATATTCCTTATCTTGAATTAGTTTATCTTCAGAATTTAATTAAGTTATCAATCCTTACTTAGGGTTCCAATAGTTGCAGGTTAAATTTGCTATTAATATTAGGAAAATATATAAACTAACAGAACCATATTTCAATCCTTACTTAACATAAATAAATAAGCATTATAACTGTGACATTTCTATTTCTTCTATTTCAGTGTAGATGTAAAGTTTGTAAAAGAAAGTACTGTGTAAAAGAATAACTTACATAATTGAACACACTGCTATTAGTAAAATAATATGACCATGTTCTTTTTCTAGCATTCTTAATACATAGTTAGGTTTTAACAACAAACCTATTAAACAGATTAATATTCTTTCTAGAAGCAACTATCTACTGAAAGAAAATATTCCAACACTTTGAAAACATAAGTAACTCTATTCATTTCAAATTCCTATCACATCTTTATCCATTTTAAACACACTACCTGTGCTAGAGTACGGTCTGGTTTATTCCAGACGGGGAAAAACACAGGTAGGATTATTTTTCATCAAAATACAGATTCGGCATTCAAATAACTAAGAGATTTCAAGCTTTAACAGTTCAATACATAACATATAAATCATTCATTATTCATTCATTCTCAGATATAAACTTTAAACACAGTAAATAAAGACTATAGAACATGTTTAAAGCTAGATGACAACAGCGTTGGGAGGCTATTCCTCCCTACCAACTCTTGGAGAGCGCTCAAAGAGTGACTTCTCAAGACCCCCGAGCCTGTTCTTGGTCTCCTTGGCCGAGAACTGGTGGAGCAAGCAACAAAATACTAGTCCAATGACTTAGTACTAACTCTGCACTCAGCAGTAAGATCTTTTAGCTAAAAAGTTGTACTAGATCACTTCCTACAGTTTACCCCTCAAAAACCTTCCACAAATTCCCTTCCCAATGAAATCCTTTGAAGTACATTCACATAAATGATTCCCTTCTTGGAATAAGCAGCCTTAACGCTCTTCAATGGGATTTCTTATTAAGATTGTCTAGGTCTTTTTGGGTTAGTTGTCATTAACTGATCCACCTGCTCTGATCCCACTTTCTTGGGGGATCATGACCCCAAATGTAGGGAGGTTTCCACCTGCAACATTGGAGGTGTTTGAGGATGCTGCCACTTGTCTATTTGCTCTCCACCTAGTCTCCTCCACCAACTTGACCAGTAACAATATTTTTAACAGCTCTCCCAAGTTGTTGTCTCCACTTTTATTTATTTAAAATTAAAATATTCACAATTACATTCAATATCCTTGACTCTGCTGAGTCATCATTTACAACTTAGCATTAAATTTAACATAATGTCTTGGAATAAAATCAAAATAAGATAATATTANGAACCTATTAAGTAAATCATCAATATTTGTATGAATGATCAAAATGATAAGTTGTGGCTCATGTTGCAGAAATTAGGAGTTGTGATGAAGAGTGAAGAGAAGGAGTTGGTTGCAAAGGAGCTCATGAATCATGCCATGCAAACCTGGTTACCTGCAAGTAGTGATTTAATTGAACTGGTGATTTTTAGTCTTCCTTTTTCAGCGAAGGTAGGGAGATATCATGTTGAAAACTTGTATGAAGGACCTCTTGAATCTTGATGATATATATGCAACTGCAATTTGAAATTGTGACCCTGAGGGACCACTGATGTTGTATGTTTAGAAAATGATTCCAGCCTCAAACAAAGAACGCTTCTTTGCTTTTGGATGTGTTTTTGCTGGGAGAGTGGCAACAGGCATGAAGGTAAGAATCATGGGTCCCAACTATGTGCCAAGTCAAAAAAATATTTATATGTAAATAGTGTTCAAAGGGCCGTGATATGGATGAAAAAGAGACATTAATCTATTGAGGATGTTCCTTATGCAAATACAGTGGCTATGGTTGAGTTAGACCTGTTCATAACAAAAAATGCTACATTGGCAAATGAGAAGGAGGTTGATGCTCATTCGATAAGAGAAATGAAGTTCTCTATATCCACTATTGTACGCATTGTTGTGGAGTGCAAGGTTGCTTCTGACCTTCCAAAAGTTGTTGAAGGGTTGAAGCATCTTGCTAAGTCAAATCCTAAGGTTGTTTGTACAATTGAGGAATCTAGAAAACATATTATTGCAGGAGTAGAGGAGCTTCAACTTGATATTTTATTAAAATATCTCCAAGAATATTTTATGGGTGGAGCTGAGATTACTGTTTTTGATCTTGTTGTCTCACTTAGAGAAACCGTTTTGGAGAAAGAAAGCCACACTGTTATGAGAAAGTATTCAAACAAGAACACCATGATTTACTTTGAAGCAAGACCCTTGAAATATGGCCTTGCAGAAGCAATTGATGAAGGTATCATTGGCCTAAAGGATGATCCAAAGGATCGTACAAAAATCATTTCTGAGGAGTTCGGACGTGACAAAGATTGGGCTAAGAAGATCTGGTGTTTTGGGACTAAAAGTACTGGTCCCAATATGGTGGTAGATATGTGTAAGGGAGTTCAATACTTGAATGAAATTAAATAGTCTCTAGTTGTTGCATTCCAATGAGAATCCAAAGAAGGTTCTCTTGCAGAAGAAAACATTCGGGGTATTTTCTTTGAGGTTTGTGATGTGGCTTTTCACATTGATGCTATCCATAGAGGAGGTGGCCATATTATCCCAACAGCTAGAAGGGTTATGTATGAATCTCATCTTACTTCCAAACTTAGCTAGAAGGGTTAGGTATGCATCCCAACTTAGCTTTACCTTGAAAGCTTCACACATGCTCATACATATGTGTTGGGTGTTGATGGATTTCTGGCGATTTCCCAAGGTTGGATTCATGCATATTTTTAAGAGATATTTCATTGTTTTTGTTCATTTCCATTAATTTTTTTTCTACAAATAAATAATCCAAGTAAATCCTTATTGTTGATGAGATTATGATTAGCTTTACCTTGAAAAATTCAAACATCCTCATAAATATGTGTTGGGTGTTAGTTTATCTGTTACTCGAAGAGTGTTTGACTCTCATTGTGAGTATGCTGCATCAATGGGAGAGTCTTGTGAGAGAAGAATTGAATTGGAATTGACTTGTATTATGAGAAGTAGGATGTCACAAATGAAGGAGGTTGGTGTGGACACTCCTAGTGGCTCCTAAATTTTAGGGAATGGTCTAGGAGGTGCATAAAATGATGCATGAAGGTGCAATCAGTTGCATATGACCTCTATCTATGTTTTCCGCACTCTAGTGACTGGTACATGTGGCCCCATTGGCCCAATTGGACCCAATGGTACTAGTGGACTCAATAATAACTGAATGACTCATGAGTTAGGAAAATATAATCTAATAGACTAGTGTAAACAAGGGAGGATTATAATCCTAACAACCCATGATGTGTCAAATATCTCCTTCAAGATGATAAGGCTTTATGTGAAGTACTCAATCTGATAGCAATTGTTGGACACACTGAGCACACTAAGAGGGGGGACTAAACAGTGTGTATAATTTTTGTTACTTTTTTCAACAATAACAATCATCAACAACTTATTCAATATTATGTAGAGTATGTTGTTATCATTATATCAACAATTATAGATCATCATCACATATCATCATATCATTATCACATAAAAAACATATAAAAACACAATACATAAAAATTTTACATGGAAACCCAAGTCCTGGGGGAAAAACCATAGAATCCTATAATAATGGTTTTCCAGCAACAACTGGAAGGAGGAAAGAAACCCCTTATTACAATGAATTCAATTCTCCTTCTACAACTAGATGGAGTCTATAAACCCTTGATTTACAAGCTACAACCTGAAGCAAGATCCAACTCCCTAGTTCTCCGGCTACAGCCAGAAGGAGGATAAAACCCCCTTTCCTTACCCTGTCCTACCACCCTGATAAGAAGATAGAAACTGCTGAACCACAATCACATTGATCATGTGGACCTGCTAATCAACACCAACACTACACTACACAATATGCACCACACTACATGAACACTACCACTACTAACCACTTCTCATCATATTATCACTACACATCAACTGATCATTGTCCATTGTATCACACTACTCATCAACCTATCCAATCAAGTTGTACCAATCAATTTTCTTCTCACATCAATTGACTCAGTCAATTTGAGTCTGCACACCAAACTTGGTCAACCTAGGTCAAACCAAATTATCATAAAACTCAACCAATCTAAGTCAAACCAACTACACATAAGGAAACCTGTGCCAATCTTTCTCAATTGAACCAACCTGCACCAAGTTGCTTGTCTACTTGTGCCAAATAAATCATATACTTTTGTTAATCCAATCAAGTGCTCTAAAAGTCATTCAACCCTTCTTACTTGGCCTAGTTCATCAAGTAAGAGACACATTTGAGAAACCAAGAGACTTCACATACATTGAACCAAACTTTGTCCAATCACACTCAACTCAATGAAACCACAACCAACCTCAATCACAGTCAAGGAATACTTGACAATTAAACATGATATACCTCAACCAACTAATCTCATCCAAGAAGATAAAAGACTTAACCAACTGTGTCAAAATTAATCAATCTCATAAACTCTTAGAAACAAAAGTTTTTTTCACTCCACTCAAATCAATTCAACAAATCAAACAAATATCAAGCAAATAGTCACTTACAATACTATCAAAGGTTGTAATTAACAGTCAATAACAATCAAGTTCCACTTAGTTCAAAGTCACAATGATCAACACTTTTCAAACTAGTTTTCAAAGAAAACACTTAGGCTGATCAAATAAATCACTCACAAGATCTATTACTTACATGCCAACTTCTGATTCAATATTACACTATATAATAGTCAATATAAACACCACAATCTATGCCAACAATATCCAAGTTAATCATAAATATCTATATCAAGATCATATCAATATATATTCCAAGATAACCATCACCATAGACTCCATACCATTTACAATTATTTCAAATATATATAGGAATATAGAGGCTCAAATACTAAGATCAAAGTTGAACTCTATCCATGAGAGACTTGTGTCATCACAAGAGAAACCCAAAAGCATGAACCATACCTTTTTGAAGACCACAAGATGAAGAAACAATCTAGACAAACCAAAATAAACTCTATATCATGTTATCACATATCCCTCATAACAATATTTCCAACAAGCCTAGAATTTTGTAATTTCAATTATGTATGGGAAAGTTATGTCAATTTTAGTGAAGATGCCCAAAAATTTCTTCTGCACAAAGTTTTGCACTTTTCTCCAATAGTTGAGAAATACCAAAGATATACTTCATTAATGAACAAATTAAATGTTTGATATTCTATTTATATAGGTCATGGAGAAAAGTTAGTACGTCAAACTGGGCTGACATGCAATTCAAAATTCCAAATAATTAAATTCTCTTTTATTTGGTCGGTTGACCCAAAAAAATGGGGTACACCAACTTAAAAAATTCATATCTCTTCAACCATAAAGAATTAGAAGATGCTCCACATATCAATGTAAATGGCTTGATGAGTAATATATCCCTATGATGATTTTAATTGCAAAATCTTGATCTAATACACTTAATTTTTTTAATTTGTATGAGACATCAAGACTCCACACATAAAGGTTCCAAAGACCATGTTACCTTATGCATAAGATCCAAGGTCAAAGGCTTGAATGGACATCATAAAAGGCATGAGGGATTCAATGGCCTTTATGTCCACAAACTTCACATTAACAAGGAGGAGGGATCCACCATATATTGATCATATCAAGGGGTATCACGGACCCCAACACCACCAATCAAGTGGGAACAAAGACGTTCTCAAGAATATCATCATGATATTCAAGGTCTCCATATCATACAAACATATCCAATGGTTCCACTATATATCTTCATCACAATAAGAGTACCAACACCCCAAAAGAGAGGTACAAAGACCTCAGCACTAGTTTTCAACACCTTATGGGATTCATATGCATGATCACAATGCTACAACATCCCAATGACCATGTCTCATCCAATGGCCATCAAGCCCCCATATGTGTGGGTTCAAGACCCAAACTTCCAAGGACACCAAGGACCCCATAAGAATTGGTTCCAACATACCGCCATAAGTGTGGGATCTAGGACTCAAGTCTCCACATCCAAGAGGATCAATATCTAAGCTTATGGACTCAAGGACCCCACAAGAACTCAACAACCTCAAGACCACCCAAAGCAATCAATGGGATCCAGCATCAACATATCAAGGGACTTACACACATGAGCCACATCATCCATCCAACAACCAATAAAAAGACCAAAACAACTACAAGCATAACTGTAAGAAACACAAAAACCAGTAACCAAAGATCAACTAGGATCAAGGAACTCGACAATGAACTCAAATGGGACCAATATACAACTTTGGGGCACTTGACCAAGTCAATGGGTAACCATGTCTTTTTCCAATGTTCCAAGGCCTCCAAGGGATTCAAGCTTAGGCTTGGACAAGTTCAAAAGGGCTCCTCTGACATAGATAACCACAAAATAAATGCTAACCCTCGGGGGCTCCACAAGTGGCAACAAGGACTCAATAGTTGGCATCAGTGACCAGTCATAGTTGGAATGAATGACAACCTAATCAACACCTTCTCTGTTAATATTTTCTAAACCTAAAACAGAGAGAAATCCCTCCTTAAAAATTATTTTTATAAAAGAAGATAATAATTGATGGTATATTAAGGAGCATGCAGAGGAAGGGATACCTACTTTCCACAAAAAGGTCTTGCATATATTTCTATTTTAAGTACTTAGAGTAATTTTCAGTCCAGTTGTGTGTACTCAGAAGTGAATTCTTGAAAGGGGAAGCATTTGCATACCAGGAAATCCATAATTTTGAGTAAAGGGAACTTGATGGCAACATCTACATAAGTATAGAATTTCACATCTAAAAAACCCCAAGTCTAGATTATTTGTAAGCTTGTTCCAACTTGGGGGTGATGTCTATAAGGGTTGAAAGTTTTATGAACAGTTGCAGATATCTATGGTAGGGTGGAACTAGTTAGTCCCATATCAAGTTGTTTGAAGTTTTTAGATAAGTTGATTTAATATTTATTTATCCTTTACTCATAAGTTTATTATAATGTATTTTTCTAATTTCAGAATGAGTGAATTAGGTTTGAAGTTATAGAAAAGAAGAATTGTTATTTATCAATTCTTTATGCATTAAGCCTTTATCAGGTAGTTTGCTTGGAATGCAAAAAAAGATTTAATATAAAAATGTTATGATATAGCTAAGGTTAAACACATGTATCTCATTAGTCTAAATTTCTACCTAATATAGTACTTTCATGCATAATTAATCTGATTAAAGATTCAGGTATTAGTTTCACCTACAAAAAAAATTAATATGTATTGTTGTCATAACTGATAAATTGCCATTAAATTCATTTCATGTGTGTGTGTGTGTGTGTGTGTGTGTTTTGATTCGAAAGGGTATTTTAATATCACTTACATGGATCTACCAGGAACCTTGACCTAGTTATTAACCCTATGTAGTTTTTTGTATTAAATATTTTCTAGATAGAGTATCAAGAAAAGAACCGAAAGTATAGGCTTATCAACTATGTCGAGAAAGAGTTTGTAAACATTATAATTTACTTTTCATTTTAAAAACCCTTAGAGGCTAAGTTTGTAAATTCCAATAAAGAACCGTTAATCAATAGAGTATTAACGTATTAGGCATTTTAGTCATTTAGATCTTATTAGGGTTATAATCATAAAGTTAGGAAAAAATTCAGTTCAATATTATTCTCCCAAGGTTGGTTGTCTGAAAAGCCATGGAGAATTTGGACCAGTAAATTGGAAGTATACAATAAATGCATCTTAAGACAAATTAGTCTTCCAAACTAAAATTCATAATTTTAAAAAAATATAATACACCCATTAATGGTCCAAATCAACTAAGAAAACATAATTAAGGAATAATATAGAGACTCTTCCCAATAAATAGAAACTCTTCCCATTAATTCCAAATAGTACACAAAAAATAGATATATATTATTTTTTATTCATAATATATTTAACAACTGAAAAGAGAAAATTGATTTTAATCTATGTAACAAAAGACAAAGAATTGAGATGGATATTACAGTAATTTCAAAACCCTTTTGTATTTATATATATTGAAACATTAACAAAAACTTGTACATATAAACCAAAAAGGGGTTAACCTTTATATCCGTAAAAATATTAGTATTTTACATAAAAATCTCTCAACCCATCTAGAGGATGAAATAAAATGTAATGTCCCTACTTTGAATTTTGGAGAAAATTGCAAATTGGGAAAAATTCGAGCTTAACTGGTCATGACTCTAGAGGGTTCCTACTTTCACCAAATGGTCCTGAATTTAAAATGAAATGGTATAGTGAGTCTTAAAACATGCCAAGGCATTTTATGGATACTTTTTATCAGAATTTATACTTGCAAATTTGTTTGGGGCTGATGACAAAAATGCCAAAGTTAGTAGGAAATTGTGATGAAATCCCCCCTAAGGTACTGTAGGCCAACTGGGATTCCCAAATCATGTACGAACATACCAAAATTGTAAGAAGAGTATAGGGACTGATATAAGACCTCATTGAATGTAATTACACATGGTTATTATTTGTTTGAACTGGTTATAGAGTTCTATATCCATTTGATAACTTTCAGTGAAATTGCTTATGGGGAAATTGCATAACTAGATCGATTTTGACATATGAAAGGTAGAGTTAAAGGATCATATCAGGATGTGACATATAGAGACAATATACATAATAAAAATTTATTCCCCAACATTATTAAACACCATATATATCCCATCATACAAGAATATTATACAACTCATTCAGTATTGGAGTCAAATACATGAAAACTAGTGAATTAGAAACATGGAATTGAAAGAGTTTCGCATATGGATTTCTTGGATTTAGATCCACGAAGAATAGGGAAAAACAATTAAATATTAACAAATAATATATGGCTGTCACAACATTATCAGAATCAGAGAACATTCCTCATACGAATATGATACAAGACTCCTTCAAGATTGAAGCCAAAGTCATGGAAACTAGTGACTCAATGGCATGGGAATGTAAGCTTTTCACACACGATTTTATTGGATTTTGAGCCACAGAGAATAAGAACATTAAATTACAGAGAAATGCATCATATATTTATTCCCCATCATCATAAACATCATATAAATGTCCTCATACAAATAGGATATAAAGATACTTCAATATTCAATCCAAATCCATGAAAACTAGTTATTCAAGAGCATGAGGAATGCTATCCTTTCATACATGTATTTATGAGATTTAGAATTATAGAAAATATTGATATGGTATTATAGAGCCATACATCATAAATCAAATCTTGGGCATCAACTATCCTCAGCAAGGCGCAAGAATCACTCCAACAAGTGCACCATCAAATGTGAGTGTGGGGAAATGGAGAAGAAAGAATGAGAGAATAGGGAGATAGATGATAATTCGATTGTATGGAACTTCAAAATAAAACTAAAAATAATTCATTAAGATCAATTATAGATCTTAATTTCCTCTCCATCAACCAACTTGGAAAGGAATCCAACTCCGTCAAAATTGGTTCACAAGCAGGGAGAGTGAACACTCATCGTGTAATGGACAAGCAAAATCTCTCCAAAATGCCAAAGGACAATTAAAAAATTATCCAAAAATATTATCCTTCTTCATGTATTCCTTTTATTAACTTCATGAGGCCTCCTAATGTCTAATTTCCCTCCATGGTATTCCTCCAACTCATCTTAGTGGTTTAGTAACTCTCATGACACTTGTCTTTCTCTTCATGCTCTAATTCTTTCCCCAATCCGAATGGTTTCCTATAACTCCCAAATTCAACCTCTTAGTGTCTATTTGTATCCTTTTCATGTCATATTTTTCATGTTTCAGTAATCAAGTCTGAATTTGTCATACTTGCCATAGAATCTTCCATCATTTGTTGTCATAGAGTGCATAGAATTTCCTTCCAAGTGGCACACCTTGTCTTCTAGTAGTCTCTTCCTCTTCCATGGGAATTACCCTCCTTTACCAATTAGAATTATTTGGTTAATTATATGATATTTGACACCACATAACCATCCAATAGTGTTACATTACCCGTGTGTTCAAATTTGGATGAATATCATGCTCAGTAAGTGTGCAGGGAATCTAGTCACCCAAAGGCTCCACAAGCTTCCAAGTGTCTTCATGAATCCGTGCCACCTTATTTTCTTATCATTTATAATTTATGTGACCCATTTAAATGTGAATATGGTACACTAAAGTCCTTTTGGGTACCATATCCCCTTATTACAAAATATATGTCTCCATCACAACTGAGGGAACTAGTAGGTCGGTGAAACATTATTTGCAAATAGTCAATTTGGAAATTATTTAATTGGGGACATGACAGTCCTTCCCACTCAATATTTCTTGTCGTCAAGAAATTCCAAGTTTGTATGCTGCAAAATTTGTTCATATTCCCAATTGGAATCCTCATTTGGTACTCCTTCCTTGGAACCAAGTGCTCTCTTATGGTTCTGCTCACTAATTTCCTTTAGCTGCAATTTGAGTAGTGGCACTCATGTACTGCAATTTTTTGTTCCCAAAAGTAAAGAGATGTGGATTGTGCATATTGATATATCTTGTAACATCACCACTAACACCAAAAGGATTAATAAAATCCTTAAAAACCAAATTCACACAAATAATCTTTACCTTCGTATTTTGGAAACTTTTTTTGAACTTTTACCTGTTTTTGCTTATGTATAATTCTTTGAAGTTGGTACTGAGGTACTGTTGGCAGGAAACAACCCTCTAAATTTTTCTACTATGCTGAATAAAAATGATCAGTTCTCTTCTATGATTTATTATAAAAATTATATAAGAGTGCCTTCAGAATCTTTGATTCTGAAGGTACTCTCAATTTCAGAAGAGTTAAGAGTCATATTTGAAATTTATGAAACACTTTCATAAATTTAATATATTAGTAGCTGTTAATCTTGTAATTTTATATATAATCAATTTTTATTATTATCAATTTATCTGATTATATATTGATTCATGAGATTTAAAGTATAGTCTGCTAAATAGTTCTTTGGATTAAAATGAAAATATATTTTGAACATGTTACAAATTTGGTTTTATTGATTTCTTTTGACAAAATATTTATAATTTTTATGATTAGCGTTGATTAATTAATTAAAATATTTTATGTTAACCCTAATAATATATTTTTACATTAAACTTGATCTTTTAATACCATGTCATTTTTCAAATTGTGGAAAGTGTATATATGTTTCCCAAAATAGCTAAAGTTTATTTTTATATATCGTTTCGAAATATTCATTGTGATATAATCATAATAATTGAATTTTGATTAAGTGTTTAGTCTTTTATAAGTTGTCCATCTGATCATACTCTACAAAAGGGTCATATGATGATTTGGATCCTATGAGTTCATTCAAAACTATATTATTTTATCCTTGAAATTGATTACATACGTAAATATGGTTTTGAGCATTTTAATTATTATCCAAAGATGAACTTGTTACTTGGTTGGGATTACGAAAACCTAGAAGACATCATTGCTTGTAATGACAACTTCACACCATCTGGTTCAATAGCACAATTGTCTTCCACATATAATCCTTGCTTGTTAATGTTAACAGTTGTGTTTATGGTATGAAATAGGAATTGTTGGTTTGAGGACATTTGTTTAAAAGGATTTTAATATGTGATGATTACCTTAGTCAGATGTGTTCAAATTAACTCCATCCTATCTGACAGTCGTTTATATCCATGAATTTATTTGATTTTGAATATCACATAATGATTTCAGATTACATCAAATTTTTTGGTGAATACTGGCAGTAGTCTGATGGTGAAGTTCTCATGCGTAGGAACTAGTCTTGGGTTACTCACTAGCTCCTCCAGAATCGTGTGAAGGTTCATAACATGTCTGAGTATTCACATACACCTATTCCTTTAGTCTTTACAACCCCTTTCAATCCTCTGTTACAGAAAGAACCGATAATTGAACAGATGGCTCCCTTGAGTCATTTTGAGCTTTCTGGTCCAGAAATGTTAGAAGCAGACCCTAAAGTTCTTGCCCTATTTGAGAAAATTAATTAGAAACTCTTGTTTTTCAGTGGACACAACGAAGAAGTTACTAGATAATTTGCATTGTGTTTTGATGGAAATATTGCTTAGATAGGTAATTTGTAGTTAGTCATAGATGAAGAATTCATTGCGAAAGCTATGAAGCTGCCTCGAACTGGTGAACGTTGGTTCAAAGGGTCATGAATTGATAAGAAGAAGTTCAATAGTTTCCTTCTCCCATTGTCAAAAGAAGATGCACACATTAAATTCAGTTTTCCTGTGAAATATTTGAGGAATCAATGGCGTGCTCCTTTTGAGGTCATCTCCAGGTACATTTCTTGTGATGGTCGGTTTTCGAATGTTCAATTATACCATTTGAGAATTTTAATGGCTCTTAAGGGTTTGAGGTTAAATCTATCCTACTTTTTACTTCATAGTTTGCATAAAATGGCTATCATGGTTCAGCGTACCATTGGTAATCAATACCGTAGTCTTTTCCATCACGGCCTGATCAAAATGTTAGTGCAGTATCAGTTAGTTACATTAGGAAAAACATGGGATGAATTCTTAAAAGAAAACAACTTTGGGTTAACCCAATTTTGGCCTACTTACTCACCTAAGACTCATGCAAAACGAAGAAAGCCTTGTGAAGGAGAAGTAAAAGAGGAAACCGACCATATAAGTGATCATGAGGGGTTGGCTAAGCTCTGTTTAATTGTTGAAAATGAGAAATTTTATATTGAAAACCCTCCTGAATAGTCCAAGAGAGAAAATGAATTAGGAGAGGGAAGTAAAGTAGTGGTTCAGACGCACACTGTTAAGTCAACAGGTGACTTGTATTCTAAGGTTATGGAGCAAAGAAAGAAGCATGAGGAAAAGGGGAAAATCCAGTAGATGACAATAAAATTCTTGAATCGAGAGTGAGAAAATCAGAGATGTTTAATCAAAGGCTCACAAGGAGTATGATTAGTCTTTCATTCCTGAAAACTATAGAACAGAGTTGTGAACCCATTATTGTTGAAGATAATAGTAATAACGAGGATGAATATCCTCCTTGTGAATCCCAAATCAATGAATATGAATAGGAACATAGTAATAGTCACAATGATGTGGTGGTATCTCCTAAGATATTAGAATATGTGTTGATTTTAGAAATCTTAATAAGTCTTCTGAAAAGGATAATTACCCAGTTCCTCCCATGGAACAAATCCTTCAAAAAGTTTCTAGGTCTGAGATACTATCACTTCTTGATGGTTTCTCAAGATACAACCAAATATTGGTTTCCCTAGATGATCAAATGAAAACAAATTTTAGAACTCCATGGGGAACATACGCTTACAGAAAGATGCCCTTCGGGTTAATCAATGTTGGGGCAACTTTTCAAAGAGAAATGGATATTGCTTTTAGAGGCTTAATTAATCATTTAGTAGTTGTCTATTTAGATGATGTTACTGTATATTCTAAATTTCGACATGATCACATTAATCATCTTAGAAAGGTATTTAAATGTTGTAGGAAATTCAGAGTTTCCTTGAATCCAAAGAAAACAATATTTGTTGTTTCAGAAGGTATTTTATTAGGTTGCATGGTTTCAAAACACGGGATCATGATTGATCCTGAACGAAACCAAGCTATCTCAAAAATAACTTACCCTTCTAGCAAAAAAGAAATGCAATCATTTCTTGGTAAAATAAACTTTGTCAGAAGATTCATCCCCAGTTTTTCTGAAATCATCCGTCCTTTACAAAAAATGATTAAGAAGGATGCTATTTTTAATTGGGGACAAACTGAAGAAGAATCATTTCAGAGAATTTTATAAGCCATTTCAAAAGATCCTAGTCTTTTGAGCCAAGATTTTAACGAATATTTCATATTGTATACTTTCGCTTTTGACATATCATATGCAATAGTTTTAACTCAGCTAAATCAACAAAATAATGAGGTGCCAATTTCTTTTATGAGCTCAAATTTTAAAGGTGTTGAACTTAATTATCATGAGGTTGATAAGAAAGCTTTTGATGTTTTCAAAGATGTCAAGCACTTCCATCCATATTTATTAAAATATAGAACGAAAGTGATAGTTCCTTATCCTTCAGTCAGAAATTTGCTAGTGCAAAAAGATTTAGGTGAAAAAAGGGCACCATGGATGACAGCTCTTCAAGAGTATGACTTGGAGATTAAACCTTCAACGGTAGTCAAGGGTCAAGGATTATGTAAATTTTCTACTGAAGCAGCTCATCTACCTAATAAAAATTCCGAAGTTGTCATTGATGATGTTTTACTTACTAGGGAGATTTACTTTTATCCTCCACCACAAGATTCTTGGTACACGGATTTAAGAACACTTCTGGAAACATGAACTGCTCCTGATTACCTTGAACCAAGGAAAAGGAGAGCACTAAGACTGAAATCTGCTCCTTATTTATTAATTGATAACATTCTTTTTAGGAGAAACTCAGATGGTGTTTTACTTAGATGCCTAGATAAAGATGAAGCAGAAGTGATTTTGAAAGAATTACATTTTGGACCAGCAGGTGGTCATTTTGGTGGAGAAACTACCGCACATAAGATTGTTAGGGTTGGCTATTATTGGTCTACTTTATTTTGAGATTCTTATGCTTTTGTCAGGAAATGCCAAAAATGTCAACTTGCTGTAGGTAGGGTTAAGAATCCTGCTTTTCCTTTACAACCTGTTTTGGTGGAAAGGCCTTTTCAGCAATGGGATATTGATATAGTAGGACCAATAAACCCTCCCTCTTCTATGCAACACAAATACATTATAACTGCAACTAATTATTTTACCCGATGGGCAGAGGCTGCACCTTTAAGGGTTGTAAACACCAATCAGGTTATCTTATTTTTAGAATCTTTTATCATAATGAGATTTGGTGTTCCAGATTCCCTTATTTTTTATAATGCCTCATATTTTTCATCAGTTGAGTTAACTCAATTTGCTTTAGAGAAAGGCATTAGGGCCAGGTATTGAGTTACTATCATCCTCATGGAAATGGTTTAGCTGAATCAACAAACAAAAATTTGTTGAAAATTCTCAAAATAACTATTTCAACTCACCATCGTGATTGGCATACAAAATTGTTTAATGCCCTTTGGGAAGATAGAGTAACTCCTAAAGCTGCAATAGGTAACTCACCTTTCTTTTTGGTTTATGGAACTGGGGCTATTTTACTGCCAAATTTATTTTTACCTTCATTATAGTTATCCCAGTTTGTTCAAGATGAAGATAGTCCAGCAATGGAGAAAATGATTAACACTTTATTAAAACTTGAGGAGGAAAGAGACAAGTCAAATTTTTTTTTTACAAAACATCAACAAATTGTTAAGTCTTGGTTTGATCAATCCTCAAGTTCAAACTAAGAATTTCAAGTGGGGTACTTGGTGTTAAAATGGGACAAAGTTCATGAAGAGAAAGGAGATCATACTAAGTTTCAAAAACTATGGTTAGGCCCCTTTGTTATTGTTGAAAAGATAGGTCAATGTACTTTTCGTTTGCAAACCCTAGAAGGCCAGTTCGAAACATTTCCGATAAATGGACCAATCTTAAAAAAATATTTTTCTGATTTTTCAGACCCTAAAGTTGTATATAATTATGTATTTGAGCTTGTTTTCTGTCTGTAAATATTTTTATTTAAAATTTTCCTGTATATATTTTATCATAAAATTGTCGATATTTTGTGCAATCTTTTATCGAATAGAATTATGATAAATTCATGATTCTTATGTACATTCAAATATCATTCTACTCTTGAAACTAATTTTTGATTTTCTTAATTAAGTATTAATATATCGATCATTTGATTATCGAATCTCTGTATATATGTTTCAAAATGATCAGTCACTAATGTACATATGTTGTTGAGAGGACAAGTGTAAATAAATAAGTCATGTGGTTTAAACTCAGGTTGTTCATTAGTATAAAATTATGGTATTAGACTAAGTCTTTTAAAAATTGGTTCAGAATGATCATAGTTTCTTAAGTCTATTAAGAACCTATCATTATTTGTAAATATTTGTAAATGTTAATCAGATTATCCCTTATTCTCCTATTTTCTTTTGATAGTTGGGATGGCTGATTAATGTCTTTTTCAAAACTTGTACTTTGAAAAATCTTTATGGATCTCTATCATCAGTCATTTCTTTTAAAGTTATTTACAATCTGAAAACTTTTTAGATATGTTCCATTCAATAAAATTCTAAAAATTAAAATGAGAGACGAAAGGTCTTAGTAATAAGCCGATCCGATCAGGATCATAAATATCATTGGCATGACATTATTAGGAAACTGATAATGGCTCTTGGTTGTAAGGTCAAGAGATAGGGGGTCTCATCATGAGCCAGCTGATTCATTTTCTGGTGATATTAGTGACTAACATTACCATTTGGTCACTATGCTAGGTAATGATCTCTTATTTTATAAAATGTAAAATTTCAAACTCAATAAAGTGAAACATAACTTTGATTGAAGAATAGGAGGTCTCATCACCAGCCGGCCTAATCATGATCATTAGTGTTGCCTAGTATAACTTCATTTCTGAATCATCAGGGTGATGGATTTTGCTTAAAAGATTAAGAGACAAGAGGTCTCATCACGAGCCGGCTTGCTTATTCTAGGCAGTTCTCGTGAATGATACTATCACATTGGGTTATCATGACTAGATAGTAGTCTTCAGTCAAAATAATTTTTTTGATTTAATATAAAACAAAAAAAGGAAAATTATTATATTCATGGAACAGATTCTAGAAATTTTCTAGAGAAGTAGATTCCTATACCTTATACTGATGGTGCAGATTATCTTTACTATAAAGTACTTTGTTTTGATTAGGATATTACTAAGTTTATCTTTAACGAAACTTTATTTAAAGAGATGGGATATTTCTGAATTATACTTGCGAATATAAATCAGAATAATGGGTTTTACTTAGACTGGGAATTTTTGATTGTTTTGAATAGGTTTTAAGATTTCGTTTATACTATCATTTGAAAATTGTATGAGCAGAGATAATTGGTTTGCCCAGGTCGTCGCCATTTGTTGGCAGGCAACAACCCTCTCAATTTTTCTACTATGTTGAATAAAAATGATCAGTTCTCTTCTATGATTTATTATAAAAATTATATAAGAGTGCCTCCAGAATCTTTGATTTTGAAGGTACTCTCAATTTCAGAAGAGTTAAGAGCCATATTTGAAATTTATGAAACACTTTCATAAATTTAATAAATTAGCAGTTGTTAATCTTGTAATTTTATATATAATCAATTTTTATTATTATCAATTTATCTGATTATATATTGATTCATGAGATTTAAAGTATAGTCTGCTAAATAGTTCTTTGGATTAAAATGAAAATACATTCTGAACATGTTACAAATTTGGTTTTATTGATTTCTTTTGACAAGGTATTTATAATTTTTATGATTAGGGTTGATTAATTAATTGAAGTATTTTATGTTAACCCTAAATATTTTATTTTAACCCTAATAATATATTTTTACATTAAACTTGATCTTTTAATACCATGTCATTGTTCAAATTGTGGAAAGTGTACATATGTTTCCCAAAATAGCTAAAGTTTATTTTTATATATCATTTCGAAATCTTCATTGTGATATAATCATAATAATTGAATTTTGATTTAGTGTTTAGTCTTTTATAAGTTGTCCATCCGATCATACTTTGCAAAAGGGTCATATGATGATTTGGATCCTATGAGTTCATTCAAAACTATATTCTTTTATCCTTGAAATCGATTACATATGTAAATATGGTTTTGAGCATTATAATTATTATCCAAAAATGAACTTGTTACTTGGTTGGGATTACAAAACCCTAGAAGACATCATTACTTGTAATGACAACTTCACATCATCTAGTTCAATAGCACAATTGTCTTCCACGTATAATCCTTGCTTCTTAACGTTGACAGTTGTGTTTATGGTATGAAATAAAAATTGTTGGTTTGAGGACATCTGTTCAAAAGAATTTTAATATGTGATGATTACCTTAGTCAGATGTGTGCAAATTAACTCCATCCTATCTGACAGTCATTTACATCCATGAATTTATTTGATTTTGAATATCACATAATGATTTCAGATCCCCTCCAACTGTTTGGTGAATACTAGCAGTAGTTTGATGGTGAAATTCTCACGTGTAGGAACCAGTCTTGGGTTACTCACTAGCTCCTCCAGAATCACGTGCATTAGAGGAAATTTGGGGTCTGAAATGGGCCTTATAAGAAAACGTGCTAACAATGAATTTTGTGAGTTGGAATTCAAGAACCAATAGAATTTCAATAAAATGAGTCAACCATAATGGTTGAATTGACATATTTGTCATAAAAGAAAACTACTTTTTTGTTCGTATTTTCAACATATCTCCCTGTGTTTTTACTCAAATTTCAAGCAGGGGAGCTCATTGGATGCATAATTTAATTCTGGATCCAAAGAGTACCCACACTGCATACTTTTGATGGACTCCGCTACCCCAAAAACAATAAATGCCTGAAAAAATGTGATGATGATGTCATCATCACGTTTTTTAAGGTATTTATTGTTTTTGGGGTAGCAGGGTCTATCAAAAGTATGCAGTATGGGTACTTGTTGGATGTGGAATTAAATTCCACATCCAACAAGCTCTCCCTCTTATAATTTGAGTAAAAACACAAGGAGATATGGTGAAAATACGAACACAAAAGGTAGTTTTTTTCATTCTTCCTCCAAAATTAAAAACTATTATTTTATTATTTTAACTATTATTTTACTATTTTCCTTAGGAGGCCCATTTTAGACCTCAAATTTCCTCTAATGAAGGTTCATAACATGTCTGAGTATTCACGTATACCTATTCCTTCAGTCTTTACAACCCTTTGAATCCTTTGTCACAGAAAGGACTGATAATTGAACAGATGGCTCCCTTGAGTCGTTTTGAGCTTTCTGGTCCAGAAATGTTAGAAGCTGACCGTGAAGTTCTTGCCCTATTTGAGAAAATTAATTGGAAACTTTTTTGGGGGGGTTTTAGTAGACACAACGAAGAAGTTACAAGACAATTTGCATTGTCTTATGATGGAAATATTGCTCAGATAGGTAATTTGCAGTTAGTCATAGATGAAGAATTCATTGCGAAAGCTACAAAGTTGTCTCAAACTGGTGAATGTTGGTTCAAAGGGTCACAGATTGATAAGAAGAAGTTCAAGTAGTTCCTTCTCCCATTGTCAAAAGAATATGCACACCTTTAATTCAGTTTTCCTGTGAAATATTTGAGGAATCAATGGTGTGCTCCTTTTGAGGTCATCTCCAGGTACATTTCTTGTTATGGTCGGTATTCGAATGTTCAATTATACCATTTGATAATTTTAATGGCTTTTAAGGGTTTGAGGTTAAATCTACCCTACTTTTTACTTCATAGTTTGCATAAAATGGCTATCATGGTTCAGCGTACCATTGGTAATCAAGACCATAGTATTTTCCATCATGGCCTGATCAAAATGTTAGTGCAGTATCAGTTAGTTATAGTAGGAAAAACATGGAATGAATTCTTAAAAGAAAACGACTTCGGTTTAACCCAATTTTGGCCTACTTACTCACCTAAGACTCGTGCAAAATGAAGAAACCCTTGTGAAGGAGAAGTAAAAGAGGAAACTTACCATATAAGTGATCATGAGGGGCTCGATAAGCTCTGTTTAATTGTTGAAAAAGAGAAATTTTATACTGAAAACCCTCTTGAACAGTCCAAGAGAGAAAACAAAGTGGGAGAGGGAAGTAAAGTAGTGGTTCAGACACACTCTGTTAAGTCAATAGGTGACTTGTATTCTAAGGTTATGGAGCAGAGAAAGAAGCATGAGGAAAAGGGGAAAAATCCAGTAGATGACAATAAAATTCTTGAATCGAGAGTGAGAAAACTAGGGATGTTTAATCCAAGGCTCACAAGGAGTATGAATAGTCTTTCATTCCCTAAAAATATAGAATGGATTTGTGAACCCATTATGGTTGAAGATAATAGTAATAACGAGGATGAATCTCCTCCTCGTGAATCCCCAACCACTGAATATGAATAGGAACATAGTAATAGTCACAATGATGTGGTGGTATCTCCTAAGAGATTTGGGAAAGACTATTCATCATTACCAACACAGTCTGAGCATGAAGCTCGATTTGATTCATCATTAAATGATGATGATTCTCTAGCAAAGACTTTGAAAACAACGAAGCAGTCGATCAAGCTTTCGAAACAACACAAGTCTGGTCGATTAAAAGATATTGAAGAAGCTTGTGACAAGATGAAAACAGAGTTACAATAGAAAAAGAATGAATTGCTTATGTGGGTTGACTGATGGCAATAGATGAAAGCCAAAAAAGACAAATACAAAGCAAAAAAGAAACTGTTAATAGAAACTAATGAGAAATTACTAAAAGATGAAAGAGTTCATGCAGAAAAAATCTTGAAACTTAGGGCCAAGCTGTCAGAAGCCAAGAAAGCGATCAAGTTATAGATAGCAATGACTTAGTCTATTTTTAGTTGCTTTAATTTCAAGTTTGACAGGTAATGAAATGTTTTAATGAGCACACCTGCAAAATTGTAGATTTTGCAGACATGCTTATAATTTGTATTATTCCAATTTATTTTCTGTTATCATGATTTTAATGAGAATTTCATTTCGTTTGTTACAGGTTTACATGGTGTTGACATGTTGTAAAAAATATAGGCTATTTTTGCTCATCGTTGGCATTCATTGGTGCTTCTGGAAGAATTGGATACTAAAGATGGCTACGTCAATTCATCTGAACAAAAGATAATACAGGGTAGTCATTTAATTGACAGTTTTGTTTCATAGTATAAACGTATCTTCCAGGCACCTTCCAGGTGCCTTCTTGGAAGAGATTCGATGCAATTGAATAGGGATAGGATTTCTGCTATCTTTATTATAGTGATTATTAGAAACTGAAGTGATATTTTTAGCATGTCTGTTACATAGAAACTGAAAGGAGTTACTAGTCTCGTTATATAAGCTAGTAAGCTCGATGTAGAGTGGGGGATGGAGTATTGAAGAAATAGACTTATTTGAAATATTATCACATTTCTAGTTTTAGTCTCTTTGTTGGAGTTTTTCCTTCGGGGAAGGATTGTGACTTGAGTTCTCAAACTAGTATCATTGTCTGTTACTATTTTTGAAAACTTAATATATATATATATATATATCCTTTTCTCATTATGCTTTTGTGCAATTATATTGTGTTATGATTGTATTTATTATCCAAAATAATACTCTGTTTACACAATATTAATGTTTGAACACGAGAATATTATTGAATTTGATTACTTAATATTTGTATTAAGAATTGGAATTTGGTAATATAAACATTACATATTTATTTTTTTTGATTTCATTTGTATTTTTACAATGTCTTCATGAATAAATATCATCCTTTTATTCAAATATTTGGTATTGATTATTAGTTATTAATTAAAAGGAACATCACAAAAAAATTAAAAGTAGTTATCTATTTTAATTTTCTGTTGTTGTGCATATTCATCTCAGTGATTTAATGATAATGATTTAAATATTTTCATTTAAATCATTATTTTCTATAACTTTGTTTATTTGAATCATTAATTGATAATAAATTTAGTCTTCAAGTTGCTCTCAGCTGAGATAGGATAACTAGTTAAATTTTAGTCTTAGTGTAGTTTATTTTAATTTAAATTTTAGTTTAAATTTAATAGTTGTTAAATCATTAGATTAATTTTTGGCAAAACCTAAAATAGTCTTTAAATCAAAATATTTGAAGCGAAACCCTAAAAACTGAAGACTTTCCTCAAGAAAGCATTTTAGGATAACTTAGGTCTTAGAAAACTAGTTCTAGGGTTTATTTAGGTAGTAATAAGATTAGGATGAATTTTTACTGAATTTTAGATTCTCCTCAAGAGAAAAATTCAGTTGGTAGCAGGACCATAACCTGCGAGATTTTTCCATTTCAAACACACTGGAAGATTCTCAAAGCAACTTGTGTGGGCATAATCTCCTTAAGTTGGCCAAGTCAGAAATTTTGGCCAATAGGTACCAAACTTTGAGTTTCTTAGGATTCCAAGAAAATTTCATAGAGGAACCACCATGCTTGATACTGCACTACTTTGATTAGAATCATCTTCTCAAGTGGTGAATAAATCTCCAATGCTTCTTGTTGCCCCTAAAATTGAAACCAATGAGACCAAAAATGATCCCAGGGTCCCATATGATCCTGATACATGCATGGTGTGAAGTGTCTATGATGAAATGCCATGAACACCAAGCATGTGAAAACTGGATCCATCTCTCAAAAGGTATCCCACATAGTAAACAAGAACATTTCTCTGCAAATATGAACTCAGACAACTTAAGGTTGGTTTTCTTTCTCAAACTAACAATCGAACTTCTACTACAAGTGATATGAAACCAATCAATGTGAGGATCCCATTGCTTTCATTTCACCATTCCAATGATAATGAGTACAGAATATAGATCATGAAAGTACATAAAACATCATACAAGTGTACATCTAGAAGGTATCTCATCAAATAATCATGAAAGGGTTTGTACATCCAAGTAAGTAGATCATCATACACACAAGCATAAAGTATTATATCAGATATGCCCCAATGACATTGGTGAGGATCCCATGTCCTATAATGTTGCTCCAAAAGAATGTAATATGCATCAAAATAATAATCATCCATGGGTGTATCCGTGGACTTGGGTAACACTTTTTGGCAAGCGCATTTCGGCAAAAAAAAAAATGCACCTCGGTCGAGGGCTTGTTAAACCCTTGACCGAGGTATTAATATCTCGACCAAGGTTTTATCAAGCCCTCGACCGAGGTTTTGTTCAGCCCTCGGTCGAGGTATTTATTAACCCTCAACCTCGAACGAGGGTTAATAAATACCTCGACCGAGGTATTAACTTGGTCGAGGTATGGACCTCGGTCGAGGTACATACCTCGATCGAGGTACATACCTCGATCGAGGTGCCTCTGTCAAAAAATTTATAAAAAGAGGCCCCTTTTATAAATGAACATGATCATTACATAACTGAATTGTATTTAGTCAAGGAATCACTAAATTACCAAAGAATGCAAAATATAATCATTATAATTGAGCTTTATGTAACTCCAGTCTCCGAGCCGTTGCGTTAGTGGCTTTCTATGCATGTCGTAGCTGTTTCACAGGCACCATGTCAATGACAGTGATTATTGTTACTTGTCCTTTCAACGCGATGTTTTAGCCGACGAACCAAACGGCCGCACCCGACCGAGGCTGTCAGGCGCGGCCATTTGGTTCGCCGGCTAAAACATCACGTTGAAAGGACAAGTAACAATACTCACTGTCATTGACATGGAGCCTGCGAAACAGCTACGACATGCATAGAAAGCCACTAACGCGACGACTCGAATACTGGAGTTACATAAAGCTCAATTATAATCATGCTGACTAGTTTCATATTTTCAATTTGCCTTGATCTCCATAAAACTCTCCCAACCGAGGTGCCTGTGTCGAAAAAATTATAAAAAGAGGCCGCGGCCGTCTTTTTTGCAAAATTCCAAAAAGTGTTACCCAGGTCCGCAGATTCACCCATCAGTAAATGGAAATTGTGGGTCAGAAAAACCAATTCATAATATTTTAACATTAATAGTTAGTCTTCGAAAGATATTAGATGAAGAAATTAAAATATAGCTTCTTGCCAAATGTGTTCAATGCATCAATGATGGAACAAGGATCCTATCAAAATTTTATTGGCATATTATACATAGAAAAAAAATGTTCAAAAGTGTAATGGTGACCTTACCAATCTTAAGCCTCATCCAATGTCACATTCCAATTTAAGTAATATACAGAGAATGCATTTTACAAATCACAGAATTACAGAGAGCACATACTTTGCAAAGTGTGATGAGTGTTGTGATCTTTACAACGTCACTATCCAATTTAAGCAATATATGGAGAATTCATTTTACAAATAAAGGAATTACAGAGAAGACATACTTTGCAAAGTGTGATGAGTGTTGTGACCTTTCCTTAAAACTTAGAGAAGCCATTGACCTAACAATCATAAAATATTTGGACCAAGTTAAAAAATTTCACAATGGTTACATTAAAAGTTCTTGCGCAACCCACTATTCCAATATAAGAAATGCTTGAACATTGCACATTATAAGATGGAAAATATAACAGTTTCCATAAAAAGGTTGTGAAGGAAGTAAAAGTAGAAAGCACTACCTATAATATCCAAGTTCATCTAACTAGAATGATTACACATGGGCTCATGATTGGGATTTTTGGTCACTTTGAGCTCCCTTTTCTAGATACAAGTTCAAACTTCAATGTATCCTACTTAACTTTATGCTTAAGAATGTTAGAAGACCCAATGGTTGATGATTTTGGTAATTTTTTATATGAAAAGGGGTCTTTAATATTTCCATTGCATGTTGCAATTTTACAAAATGAATCCTACAATAAGTCTCAAGAATATAAGAGAAAATCCATGCAAGCTTTATCAATACCAATAGTTTCTTTGAACAAACTCCTCTTGATTTTATTCCTACAACTCGCTAATTGTGGATGTGGCAAAAAAATGTATTACCTATTTTCTTTTCAATCCATTATCACAACAAAGAATATATATTAACCATATATG
>LPNX011089608.1:789062-833582 GCA_001517045.1 Pseudotsuga menziesii
ATGTGTTCTTTCATCCAAGAAGTGAATGAAGAACCTCCACCAAAATATGAACCAAATATGGAGCAAAGAAAACATGAAGGCTTCAAGTGGATAAAAAAAGTCTCATCAATGCACCCATGAATATGTATATAATCATAAAATAATAGAGGATGTTTCTGCCAATAATAATGGTATTCAATCATATATCTCTTCACCCAAGTGTGGGATGAATTTCCTCCAACATCAATTGGACTAAGAGAGGAGCAAGGCAAATCATGAGTCTCCAAGTGACTCAAGTGAACATCAAAGGTGCACCCATGTGGATGTGTATCATCATAATGTAACAAAGGATGCTGCTGAAAATGTAAATAAGATGGTGCTCTAGTAATTTCATCATCAAAAGGAGAGATAGGAAGTCCACACTCTTCATGTGGAACAATAAAAAATAAACCTTTCACCCATACCTCATTAGGATGAATGCTGCAAAATATGGAAGTGTTTGATGTAGGAGAAAGAACCAACTCAACCAAAGGATTACAAAGTGAAATGAATTTCTTCATGTGAAGGATCCACAGGGGTAGGAACATGAACCTCTCAAAAAAATGAAAAACTTTCCTCATAGGTTGGTTCCAAGGTAGTGGAATCATGCACTTCTCTGAAAAGTGTGTAACCATTTTCAAGAGGCAACACAAGTTCCTCTTCCACCACAAAAAGTGATTGGCTCTCACCAATATGATCTTCAAACACATCAATAACCTTCAATTTTCCATGCCATGAGAATCCTCCAAGCAATCTACCATCTAACAATCTAAAACATAGGAGGAAGAACAAGTATCTTGCAACCTCTTAAGAAGTTGCTTATTTTTATTTTTGAGCTAATGAATATCCTCATTATTATTCAAGTAAGCTTCATGTAACCATTCATTAATCTCAACCAAATTGTTTCTATAAAAAATCAAAGACATGAAATTACCTTCGATTGTGTTGATTTCTCTTTGAATCGTCTCCATGTCTTCAAGGAAGGATGGCTCCTCCAATGAAGAAAATTTACAACAAGAATTTGATACTAATGCTTTAGTGTCATGGAGTATGATAAGGACCTCATGGATATTTGTTTCACTCATATTCAAAGACCCTTCAATGAAGGATGGTTCATGGGAGTGAACCTCCTCTTCTTCTTTCTTCTTGATTTGATCAACTTCTTGAAGCTCAAGTGGTGATGGGGAATTTGACCTTGTTTCTTCATTAGCTGCTAAAATATGTTCATATTTATGCTCACGAGAAATTTGGCTTGCAGCAATATTTTCAAATCTGATCTCTATGTCACCAACATAGAGTTCTGAGCACCCATCAAAAGGTACTCATTCACAGTTCAAGCATCCAGCAATAGATGCCCTTTGGTCCATGTCCATAGTATAATGTATTTTGGAATGATATTCAATATTTTCAAGGTAATCTTCTTCATTCTCATGTGATGTTTCCTCATATTTTTAAAAGTCACTTGGGAGTGACTTTAAATCCTCTTGATGTAATATTTTGTCTACTTCACCACCAATTGAACTTGGTGACTCAGTCTCCTCCATACTTGTGGATTGCAGATTGTTCTTTAATGAGTTCAAATATGCCTTATTGTGTCTAAATCCATCCAACCAATCATAAATATCTTCAAAAATAATTGTCTTATTTGTCTCTCCATTATGGAAACTAAGTTACTACCCCGTGCTTCCATCTTACCCCTAAGTGGGATAGCCATAAATTCAAACCCTTGCATAAGTTGCTTGGTCGTATCATCCAAATATGACTTAATTAGTTTCTTAATTTAATATTTATCGTCCATAACTTCAATAGGTTCCAATACCATGCTCTAATACCATCGTAATGTCCCTACTTGGAATTTTGGACAAAATTACAAATTGGGCAAAATTTGAGCTCAAGTCATAACTCTAGAGGGTTCCTACTTTCACCAAATGGTCCCAAATTTGAAAGGAAATGGTATGGTGAGTATTACAACATACCAAGGTGGTTTATGGATAATTTGTATAATAATTTATACCTATGCAACCTTTTTTGGGGTTGATGACAAAAAGGCCAAAATTACTAGGAAATTGTAATGAAATCCCCCTTGGGGTGTAGGCCATTTGAGCTTCCCAAATCATGTACGAACAACTCAAATTTGTAAGAAAAGTATGGGGACTGATATAATACCTCATGGAATGTCATTAAACATGGTTATTAGTTCTTCAAATTGGTTATAGAGTTCCGCATTCATTTGATAACTTTTAGTGAAATTGCTTATGGGGAAATTGCATAACTAGCTCGATTTTGACATATGAAAGGTAGACTTAAAGGCTCAGATCAGGATGTGACATATAGATACCATATACATAATAAAAATTGCTTCCCCAACAATATTAAACACCATATAAATATCCTCATACAAGTATTGTATACAACTCATTTAGTATGGGAGTCAAATACATGAAAACTAGTGAATTAGTAGCATGGAATTGCAAGAGTTTCACATATGGATTTCTTGGATTTCGACCCATCAAGAATAGGGACATAAAATTAAATATTAACACATAATATATGGTTTTCACAACATCATCAGACTTAGATAACATCCCTCATACGAATATGATACAAAACTCCTTCAAGATTGAAGCCAAAGTCATGGAAACTAGTGACTCAATGGCACGTGAATGCAATCTTTTCACACATAAGTTTATTGGATTTCGAGCCACATAGCATAAGAAAATTAAATTAAATATCCATACATCATATATTACTTCCCCGTCATCATAAAACTCATATAAATGTCCTCATACAAATCTGATATAAAGCTACTTCAATATTGAAGCCAAATCCATGAAAACTAGTTATTCAAGAGCATGGGGAATGCGAGCCTTTCATCCATTTATTTCTAATATTTTGAATGGAAGAGCATATGGAGATGATATTATAGAGCCATACATCATAAATCAAAGCTTGGGATTCAACTATCCTCAACAAGGCACAAGAATCACTCCAACAAGTGTGCCATCAAATGTGAGTGTGGGGAAATGGAGAAGAAGGAATGAGATAATAGGGAGATAGATGAGAATTCGACTATATGGACCTTCAATGTGCAACTAAAACTCATTAATTAAGCTCCAATGAGAGGTCTGAATGGCCTCTCCATCAAGCAACTTGTAAAGGAATCCAACTCCATGAAAATTGGTTCACAAGCAAGGAGAGTGAACAATCACCGTATAATGGACAAGAAAAAGCTCTCCAAAATGCCAAAGTTCAATTAACAAATGATACAAAACTATTCTCCTTCCTCATGACATCCTTTTATTAACTTCACGAGGCCTCCTAAGGTCAAATTTACCTCCATGGGATTCCTCTAACTCATCTTAGTGGTTTAGTAACTCTCATGACACTATTCTTCCTCTTCATCCTCCAATTCTTTCCAAAATTCGAATGGTTGCCTCTAACTCCCAAATTCGACCTCTTGGTGGATATTTTTAGCACTGTCATGTCATATTTTTCATATGTCAGTAATCAGGTTTGTCATACTTGTCATAAAATCTTCCATCATTTATTGTCATAGAGTGCATAGAATCTCCTTCCAAGTGGCACACCTTGTCTTCTAGTCTCTTCCTCTTCCATGGGAGTTACCCTCCTTTACCAATTCGAATTCCTTGGCTCATTATATAATATTTGGCACGACATAACCATCTAATAATGTTACATTACCCATGTGTTTGAATTTGGATGAATATCATGCCAAGTGTGTGGGGAATCTAGTCACCCAAAGGCTCCACAAGATTCCAAGTATCTTCATGAATCCATGCCACCTTATTTTCTTATCATTTATCATTTATGTGACCCATATAAATGTGAATATGGTAAACTAAAGTCCTTTTGGGTCCCGTAGCCGCTTAATGCAAAATTTATGTCTTCATCTCAACCTAGGGAACAAGTAGGTTGGTGAAAATTTATTTGCAAATAGTCTTATTTGGAAATTATTTAATTGGGGACATGACAGAAAACTCACGAGTCTTAAAATAAAATAACAAAATGTTGTTATATGCGACCATACACGGTAGAGATTAACCCTGAAATTTTAGTAGAGATAATTTTATCATAAGGTGAGAACTCTGCTAACTCTTTTCTTTTCTTACGATATGGCATTGGAACCCTCGCAACCTTGGAGAAAAACACGGGTTCGGTGGCTTACGTAGGGAGATTTTGACGTCCAAAACCCTCCCACCAAATAGTAAGTCCTTAACTCCATTCTCGGTAAAATCCCACCTACATCCAAAAAAATAAACAAGAAGGATGGATTAATAAATCTATATTCAAAACTATTTCAAAAAGATAATAAATTGAAAGGGATTTATTAAAGATAATTTGAATAGAGTCGCTAATAGTTCAACCCTCAGGAGGCTGAAGCAAGACAAGCCTAACAGTGAACTCTTGAAACCTCTAGCACGTAAAAGAAACAGAGTAAGCTATCTATCCGACGATTTGCACTGGGGCCCACTCGGGCCATCAAGTAGATAGCTTACTTCGTTACCTTACTCTGTGAGGTAGAGACCTTCCGGCCTGCCAGGCTGATGCTGGCTTCTAATTGTTTCAAAGATAAGTACAAGAGCATGACTGAAAGCGTTTACGTGCTGCTGAAACATGAACTAGTGGATTGCGAGGGTATTTTTTAGTGGTGAAATTTCGCTAATTGGCTATTTTTTTGGGTTTTTTCAAAAAATAAATTCGCTATTTGGTGTCTAATATCGCCTATATTTACATAAAATATGTTTTTTTATCATAATATTCACCAAAGTTTATACATTTCAGTGTCAATTTTATATTTCATATTTAATATTCCCCTACCTATTTGGAAACATGCTTTTTCAATATAGAACAATAGCCTAGAATACTATACTTAAGTATAATATTAGAATCCTTAAAAAATACCCTCTTGATTGCTGTCAAGATTTCCTTTGATGAGAGTTTAAGACGTGCTTACTCCAGTAGAGCTTTCCATACACTTACTCCTTGTTGCTGTGAATTTGTTAATTTTTTATTTTCTATGGAATTTTTTATTTTCATTAGAAGCCAACAGTCATCTTGGTTGGCCGGAGGGTCTCTACCTCACTAAGTAAAGTAACGGAGTAAGCTATCTACTCGACGACTGGTGTGGGCCCCGGTGCAAATTGCTGGGTAGATAGCTTACTCCAAAAGAAACCCTCTTTTACATCATAATGAAGAAAGTGGAATCCAAAGCTTAACTCAAACACTCATCATGAGTTGCATTGGAAAATGGATAAGTTAATGCCACCATGTGGTTTAGGGCAGGGTCACGAATGAAGTCTTGACCCTGAACTTTTCAAAAGACGGCCTGCTAGGATCCTTCCTCATTAACCAATTATAATACCCTATAATAAAGTTTGTTATGTGTGTTACTAAGTTTAGGGTATTGTTGGCTTAATAAGTATGTTTATCACTCCACATTAAGGTTAAGGGTTAGCCGAAAATCCAATGGTTACTAAGAAACATCACAAACCATAAGCTTTTATGCCCATAATCATGCTAGCATAAATCAACAATATTATTCTTCACTTAATGATACCATATACAAAATAAAGGCATACAAGTACATAAATGTTTACAACTTAGAGGAGTAATCCCAAAACAAGTAGAATGCTATTATTATGCAATGGAAAGAATAAGATGCCACATATTATTAATAAGTGCCATGAATCCTTAGTTTATGAAAATTAAACTTCAATATAATAGACCTAAATTTCATTAAGATATTTATCTTGTGAATCTAGATTAAATGTGATATATTATTCATAAATGGCCATGGAATATGGATTAAATGTCATATATTATCAATAAGTGCCATGAATCCCGTTTATGAAGTTTAAACTTCCATATAATAGACGTAAATTTCATTAAGATATTTATCCTTTGAATCTAGATTAAATGTGATATATTATTCATAAATGGCCATGAATCGAGTTTATGAAGATTAAACTTCAATATAATAGACCTAAATCTTAATACAAGATTAAAGTGTTCGTATCTAGTTCGGACAATGTATTTTAGTTTTCTTATCTAGTTAGGACAATGTTTTTTGTTAGACTAATAGAAGAAGATTTTAGAAACTTAAATTGAGGTTAAACTCTCTTATAATTAGTGTATTGTTTTGTTTTTCTTTATATATATATATATAATTTTTAGGATTAGAATTTTTGTTAATTTGTAAGTGAAATGAAATTTTTTATGAATTTGTTTAATTTATAGAGATAAAAAAAATTATAAATAAAAGGTTGAGAGTCCAAAACCTTCATGTGAAATTACTTTATTAATTTTTTTTTTTTAAATTGAGTTGTTACATTTTTAAAGAGGACTAGGAGACCTACAAGGCGGCCATCTACACTGTACATAAATAGTCCCATGAGCTGATTCCTGTATCGTAATGGGTGTCAAGATAATACCGTAAACTGCCGAGAAAGGAATATGGTCTGTAGAAATTGGTGAAAAACGATATCAAACAGAATCTCTCTCTGTTTTTTAATCCATTTATTTTTCAATTTCCGGACAAGTTTGCCAATATTGTAAATCCTCATCTACAACGTTGGCAACTTGATCTACGACCATTAAATTTTATGAGACTGTTTTTGTTTTGCATCTAAAGTACGTGAAACTTGGTCCTGTAAAGAATACAGTGAAAAGCTGAAAATTCGTATACTAACTAGGCCCATATATCCCTCACGTCTAAATCGGCCAACCCTAGTTGTTGGTCCCACGTTTGACAGGGATACAAATAATTACAGTACAAGCTAACAATCATCTCATCTTAAGCATAAGAGCCCACAATACAATTTACATGTACGATGGCCCACACTTACCAGGAATAGCCATGAATCCAAACAAAAGATAAGCACTATGTGCTCCAATAAGTAAAGTATTCAAGCACTGCACGATGTTGCAGAGAAAAAACAAACGTCTTCCAATATTAAAAGGATATCAAGGTTTTCCTTCTTTATTGCCATCACATCGGCTTGACCTATGGACAGGTGAATCGTCGAGTAAGTATAAAAAAGTAAAGTATTATGGTGGAAGCTTTGTATATGTTAAAAACCATGATAATGTTACATGTTTCAAACGATGTTTTGTAGGAACTTATTGTCTTAACCAATTTAGTAAAAACTTAACTGAAATTTTGTTCATAATCAGACTTTTCTTATGTCTAAATGAACTCAAATTCTCCATCTTGATGCAGATTTTATACATGTGAGGAATAATGATAAAATTCCAAGTTCTAGATGCATATTTGAAAATATGTTTTATAGTTTTTCTTATTTCTCAATGGACTCGAATTCTCACTTCGAAAGACACTAACATCTAAAATTAAGATCAAAATCCAAATATAGAACCTTAACTTAGATCAAAATCCATATCAATCAAAAACCCTAACATTCTCTATTTTCGAATTTCATGAACCTAAAAACAGTTTACTACAAAGCCTTGGGCTAATGGCGAAGTCGAAGACGAAAATGAATTTGCCTCGGTGACGTAAAAAGAAGACATGAACATGCCCACAGTGCTTACTTTAAGCCTGCAATTATACTTCTTCCATGCAAATTGATGCTGTATATTGTCTCGTCAGATTAGGTTTAGGTTTGGTCCGTGTCAGGTCTGTAAGGCCAAGCATATCATTAGTGAGCGTGGCGCCACTGTAAATTTGTAAATATAACATTGCACGAAGGTTCTCTGTGTCACTACTCAATGTAAAATAAAACAACATAGTACATCAGTATTACATCATATGGTCTTTTGATGGTCACTTTTTATTTTCTTGTTAGCCTTTTAATATTATTACCCAAACCTACCAGCCAACTTTATTATGGCGTATCATTATATGTGCAGTACTTAATTAGACTTACTATGTTTATAAGCATTAGATACCAACACAACCACTACTTATTATGTTTATAAGCATTTAGATACTAACACAACCACTAATAAATAAAGTAGTAGGTGAGTTAATTATTAAACAAAACTTAAAATATATAATTTTATATTTATTATTAATATCATATTGTTAGATTGTTACAATAAATAATATTGTTACAATTAACAAAATCATAAAATAAATAATATTTAATAAACAATAAAATAGAATTTTTAACTAAAGCTTATTTAAATTTTAATTAGATATATAGATATAATTATCATGATATGAATCCTTGTTACACAATAGGGTTATTTTTCTTAGAATTTTAGGGTAGACTATAATCTATGTTTTTTCATTAAAGATCCATTCTAGGGGTAGTCCAAGATTAAACCACAAACAAGTATACTATTGAGATTGATTATATGAGTTTAGTTCAAAATTAATAATTAATAATTTCAAAAATATAAAAATAGTTTAATTAACATGTCATAAGTAGAGTTAGTGATAGTTGTAAAAATTAAAATTAATCTTCAACTATTCTATTATTAGATACAACTACCAGCTTAACTCCATCTATTACAACTATTAGCTGAACTCCAATGATTCTAGAACTATTATCTTAACTTCAACTCTAATCAAAGTTATATTGGATAACTATTGGCTTAAGTGTTCTTCAACTCTAATCACTTAAGGTTTAGTCCAACTTCATTTGGCATCTAGGAGTCTAGCTAATGTGAAGTCATGTAGAAGTCTAACTCATAATAAAACAGTTAGAACTCCTAATAAACTCCTCCAAATATAGAGTTTGTATTACATGTTTAGGTTTTCCATATAGATATAATTAGGTTTTCGATTCTTTTTAAAGGAGGTTAGTCTAATTCATAATTAATAATTTCGAAAAAATAAAATAAAAACTTAAAGTTAACAAATATCAGATTATTAGATACTACTATACAATTATTAGCTTAAATAAATTGATCATACAACTATTAGCTTCACTTTAGCTCCAACCATGACTTTTACTTGAATTGTAATTTTGCCAATATATTAACTTTTAAATTAACTATTAGATACATCTATTAGTTTAACTTCAATAATTTTACAATTATTACTTTAACTTCAATAATTTTACAATTATTACTTTAAATTCAACTATTAGGTTAAGTTCAATGATAAACCTATTAAATTAAATTTAAATGAATTACATCTCTTAGCATGATAAGTTGACCTTAATTGCAATGAAACAATGCACAAGAACAATCATAGGTAATATGGAGTTGATGTGACACTCATCTCCATGTGGCATTTGGGAGTCGAGTTAATATGCATAAGGCTTAGTTTATGCTTTAAATTAACTATTAGGTACAACTATTAGCTTAACTCCAATGATGATACAACTATGAGCCTAACTTCAACTATAAGCTTAGCAACCATAAATTAAGTGGTTGTTACAAGTAATTGACACATTTTTAGTAAAAAAAACATTATCAATATATCAAATATATATCTCTCTCACTATTTCAAATATATTAGTAATATGGTTGTTGCTAGTTGTATACAATTGTTACACTTGAGTGATATGAATTCCTGTTACGCATATTAATCTTTGTTATACACTTATTACACTTAGAATAATCTGGTTGATCTAAACAAATTCAAATTTTTTTTTTTTTTAATATAGTAGGAGAAAACCTACAAAAGGCCATCTTGACTGTACATCAATAGTCCATTGAACCTGTATCGTAATGGGTGGCAAAGATAATACCGTGAACTGCCGAGAATGGAATATGGTCTGTCGAAATCGGTGAAAAACGACATGAAACCGGACTTGTCTGTATGTTTTAATCCGATTTTTTCAATTTCCGGACAAGTTTGCCAATATTGTAAATCCTCGGATCGCAGCTTGACCTAAGACCATTAAATTTTATCAGACTGTTTTGCATATAAAGTACGTGAAACTTCGTCCTGTAAAGATTAAAGGAAAAAGCTGAAAATTCGTATACTAACTAGGGGCCATATATCCCTCACGTCTAAATCGGCCAACCGTAGTAGTAATTGGTCCCACGTTTGACAGCGAGATGAATAATTACAGTACAAGCTAACAACCATGTCATCTCAAGCATAAAAGCCCACACTACAAATTACATGTACGATGGCGCGCACTTACCAGGAATAGCCATGAATCCAAACAAAATACAATTTACATGTACGATGGCCCGCACTTAGCCATGAATCCAAACAAAAGATGAATAAGTAAAGTATTCAAGCAATGCTAGATGTTGCAGAGAAAAAAACAAACGCCGTCCAATATTAAAAAGATATCAAGGTTTTCCTGCTCTATTGCCATCACATCGGCTTGGCCTATGAACAGGTAAATCTTGTGGTACCTCGTTTATTTAAGCAATCGGATAAAAAGTATTATGATGGAAGTTTTGTATATGTTAAAAGCTATGATAATGTTACATATTTGAAACGATGTTTTGTAGAAACTTTTTTTTTAACAAATTTAATAAAACATTAACTGAAATTTCGTTCATAATGAGACTACTTCTATCATGATTTTATGTTTTTAAATGTTTTTCTTATTTCTAAATTAACTCAAATTCTCCATTTCGATGCAAATTTTATACATGTGAGGAACAATAATGATAAAATTCCAAGTCTATGCATATTTGAAAAGATGTTTTATAGTTTTTCTTACTTTTCACTGAACTTTGAATTCTCACTTCTAAAGACACTAGAATCTAAAATTAAGATCAAAATCCAAATCAACAGAACCTTAACTTAGATCAAGATCCAAATCAATAAAAACCGTAACTTTCTCTATTTTCGAATTCCATGAACGTGGAAAGAGTTTTCTACAAAGCCTTGGGCTAATGGCGAAGTCGAGGACGAAAGTGTATTTGCCTACATTGCTTCCCTTAAGCCTGCAATTATACTTATTCCATGTAAGTTGACGCTGTATATTGTCTCGTCAGATTAGGTTTAGGTTTGGTCCCTGTCACGTCTGTAAGGCCAAGCATATCATTAGTGAGCGTGGCACCAGCTAAAATTGTAAATATAACATTGAACAAAGTTTCTCAGTGACACTACTCAATATAAAATTAAAATACTTAGTAAGCAGTATTACATCATATGGTCAGTAGAAATCTTGATGGTCACTTTTTATTTTCTTGTCAATATAGCCATTTTTTCTTCTGCATTATACTATTATTACCCAACCAGCCCGGCCGACTTTATTAGGGTGTATCACTGTATGTACACCACTTTATTAGACTTTTATATATATATATATATATATATATATATATATATCACATGAAACTCTTAAATTTTGTGTGTACTTTGATGGGGACTTTCATGTAAATTAGCATAATTAGCATAGATTCATCTGAAAAAGATCTATCAAGTCAAGAAAGGGGTAGATCTATGTGGTTCTAGAAAATATTTTAAATCTAAATTGAATAGACATGCTATTTTTTATAACATTTTAATATTTTTTTTATGCTATAGGATGTGTACTGAAAGAATTACACATCTCCTCCCACAACTCTTTACTTATATACAATATCTAATAATAACTCTTTACTTAGTAGAGTGACAAGATATTTGAATAGAAGCCCTTGTCATATTATGTAAGATACTTTTAAATATTTTAAAGTTTTAATTAAATTTTAAATATAAGGCATAAATATTAATGTTGTATAGGTATTAAAAATATAATAAAAGTATATTGCCAAGATTTTACTTAAAAACCTATTAGATATATCACTTGATATTTAATATTAGTAATCAACCAAATACTACAATATGATAAAAAATAATTATGAATATAATTTTTCAAGGTAATAATATATTGATGTGGTCTAAGTAAAATATGTTACTTTCTTATTCAACACTAACCTCAATATAAACCCATTATCAACTATAGTTAATCTTTTCAAACTCTCTATAAATTCCCTTTTCGAAAATGAGATATGTGTTTGATAACTAGATCTTCACGTTTATTAGGAGGCAAAAAAAATAACATCTTCATGCAAGTGCAAAAGATGGGTTTATGTGAAATTATAAACCTCTTTTATCATATATTGCAAATATGAGAATTTATTAAGTTTGTGATACTATAGTTGAAAACATTTATGTTTGTTTTAGTGTCGAGTTGACATGGAAGCCTAGAATTATGTGTGAAGGAAGATGAATTATTTTGAAACTCCATGTGAAGGGAAAGTGTTGAATTTTCAAATGTAAAGGCAATATTAAACTCAACCAAAAAGTGTGGAGCATTTTCTACATGCTCTTCTCAATGAACTAAGAATATATAGGGTTACAATTGTAGCTAAGTGGACCCAAACCTAAATTGACTTCTAACCAACTTGCTATAAATATAGAAGATACTTTTAAGGATTTGTGCTAGGTTAACCATTATTATCTAACTTACTCATAAATGCTAAGCACAACTTATAGATAACTAAAGCAAGGAAGATTACACACTTCAACATTGTGAGTTAGTCTCAAATGTTACAATCTTTAGCACTAACAATACCTAAGTGTTGTCTCTAAAATTAAAATATGATTCTTCCCAATGGTTTGGTGAAGACGATTCTTTTCAAATCATAAAACTATAGTGTAATGTATCCATTGTTGAAAATCTCACGTATGAAGTGGTAAAGAGTGTCAATGTTCTTGCTTTCATATGAAATACATGATTTTTGGATAGAGTAATAGTTGAACTATTATCACACAAAATAGGAGTTGGTTCTAGGAGTTGGTTCCTTTTCCACATACGTAAGATCATATAAAAGTATTCTTAGTCATACTACATGGAATGTTGTTATAGTTGTGTTGAGGCCTCAAAAATTGCAGGTAACAATAGCTAGGGATTCTCCCCAGTAAACGTTCCCAACTAGCCCGTTACTGTTTGGTATGGGGAATCCGTCCGGTTTACGGTTCAGCTATCGTAGGTCAAGTAACAAAATAAAAGGTTTCACTGGTTACGGCTCGGTCCACCGTGTGTATTTTTAGTTTTTTATGTTTAAGTATGATGTGCAAGTGCCTATCTAAAAATGTAGATTGACAGAGAATACAAGGAGTGGTCACAATGTGATGTGCAGGTTCTTACCTCTCATCTTAACTCTCTCCCATCTAAATCACACACAGCAAGAAAACTAAACTAACTATCTAAACTATCCCTAGGGAGAAAGATTACTCATTCATCAATGAGTAATGTATTTCCGCGCATGCATTAAGAAAATTCACAGACAGCTGTTACTTAATTCAAAACACATGAACATTTAATAGATATATGAACACCAATATAGCTCATTGTTTATGAAAATCCTTCATTACTCATAGTGGAAATTTCATAGAATAAACTAGAATGCATTCATAATGAGAACATAGGTTCAAAGAGTTAGAATGATCTCACAGTTAATGGACACAAGCTGAAAACGAAATAGTTCACATTCAGCAAATCCATAGCACAGCATTTGAAACCTTCCACCAAGCTTTCTCCAACAGGAAACTTGTAATTCTTTATTGTAAAAGGAAATAGTTCTTCTTACAACATACTCTCACAAATCTATTAGGGAAAAAGTCCTTTATTACATTTAACTCTCCAATATTTATACAAAACACCAAAACCTTTGGGCTACCCCTTGTGACCTTTGGGCTCCCCCTGTGACCTTTGGGTTCCCTCCCAACCATTTAATCTCACAAATTTGTATTTTAGTGAGTGCTGCACAATACGTTATATTAAATTAAAATTTAATAGCACTTTTATAAACAAAGACCAGCTTGGTTGCTGATGAACTTTTCCCAAGCCCGGGCCTCTGCTGCTATCGATCTATTAAGATCTCATACCCTTACTTTCTTCTTCTCTTTCTTCATCTCTGCTTCTTCATTTTCTTTCTCTTTCTTCCTTGCTAGCTCCTTTCTTCTGCTTTGTTTTCTAGACGTATCTTCTCTACACCAGCAATCACCCTGTCCTGAATAACCAAAAAACTATATCAGTCCATTTACCTTCTCTGTATGCATTCTGTAAAATAAACTATATACAGTGTTAATGCATGGAAAAATGACAAAACAAAGAAATCCTGCGAGTTTGTGTCTTGAAATCCGCTAAATCCATTGTCCAAACTAAAATCACAAGCTCAATAAAAAGACTCTTTACCTCAATCCAGGCCACATCTAGGCTAACTCGAAATCATGAAAGCATGAATCATAAGAATGTAACCGCCAAATATGAACCCTAACTTGTGCTCTTCATCTCGGAGAAACTTAGACTCGACCATAACCCACGAAACAAATTCACCATCATCAAATAGAGTAAAAGAACACAAAAAAGGTGGGAAAAACCTTCTCGGCGAGCAGAACTACTAAGCATCGGGCGAAAAAAAAAACTCTCATCGGCGGGCGGAAGCACTATATGTCGGATGGTTAGTTCACTAAGCCACCGCAATGGTGGAAACCATATAGACTATGGCTTCCACGGCAAAATAAAACATCGGTGATCGGAACAACGAATGACTATGTATCGACGAATCCAAGCTCAATGTTTCCACCGTGTCGGAGACGCAAAGGACTAGCCCTATGATCAACTGTTAAACACTGTTCCAATGGAAAAAAGAAAGAAAATCAATTAAAAGCAAAAACCTGCGTAATCGGCAAGGATATGGGCTTTCTGTCGAGTTGCTTGCTAACTACCATCCGAAACGATGACAACACAAAAGACTAATGCTCCAACCGTGATAAAACAAAAACACCAAAAGTCAATTTTTTTTTTGAAAAATAAACGAAGGAGATAAAAACCCATCGGCGAAAAACATGACTTTCCATCGGGACGTCCATTAGTTAGCTTCTGCAACGACAGTTACGTAGAGAACTACGGCCCCTATTCACTGTTCAAATGACTTCTAATAGCAATAAATGGAAACATTTACAAATCAAAACTTAAGGTTCCAAAGTTAAAAGCATTAGCTAGACAAAGGCATTTTTAGATTATTCAACTTCTGAAATGAAGGAAAACAGTTTTCCTCAAATCAAACTCAAAAATTCAAAAATGTAGCAGAGGAATAACAAAGTTCAACAACCCATGCAAGATAAAATTAAAAGGAGGGTCCAAAATTTTAAAAATTTGGGAAAATAGTTGTAGTTGCAATAATTGGCGACTACCTAGTGAACCCAGATCTATGGACAATTTCTTCCTTAAGTAACAGACTGTTTGACAATAAAACCAACATGTTGAATTCCGCTAGATGTCTGGATTTCTCAAATGGAAAATGTATCTACTTTTAATCATTGATGATAGTCCAATTTAGGAAAATGGAAGCCAAAATTTCAAAGCCAAGATAACTCTTTTGAGGCCAGGAATATGAGTTTCATTTTTTACCTCTGTCTTCAAATAGTTCCCAGATTGGACACCACAGGATTGTAACATATGGTAAACATAAATATTCATTTGTTCCTCATTCCCATGCCATTCTGCACTTTTGTGATTTTGGACCTTTTTGTCCTTTTTGAGTCCTCCTGCATGCCTTTCTTTCTGAATTTTTATATAGGCTCCTCTATCCATAGTGTCCTTTTGTGTGAGAGATGTATTTAATTTTTAGCTCACAGACGGAGAAGAACTTTGGCAATTTTGTACTCGTATGGTTCACTACTTCATTTCGATACATATTTCTTTCTTAGGAGATTTTGACTCTTATTTGCCTTTTGGCTTTCAATTCTTGGCATGGGATCATTTATATATAATATACTTTTTACCCTGCTTCCTTTCCATGGGTATTTTGTTGTCACCCCCTAAGACATTTTTAAATGTGACATGGATGGAGCCTCGAAATAGTATTCTAGACCTTTCGATCTTGTGTTATTTTACAAGGATTAAGTAGGACTTCAACGTGTTCATAGCCATTTACAAAAACTGCTAAACTAGAAGAATTCTTTCAGATAAATCAATAATGCACAGTCTTATAATCAAGGATTTTAGTTAATCCAGAATTCTGATGCTCTCCATGCAACCAAAAGTTTGCTTCTTTTATTGAAATCGATCAAAATCTAACTAAAACAAACTGAAGTAAAATAAATAAAAAATAAACAACCAAATCAGTTTATTTGTGTACAAGATAATCAAGAAATAAAAACCAAGAAAAATAAAGTTTGAGAACTAAACCACTAACTGTTCAGTTCTCTGCCCATCGCCATAAATCTGGCAACTTGTAAGTTGAGGGGCTGGGCTTGACTGCAAATTGAAAAGGCCTACCCATTATCTAGTTCTACGAAACTTGAAATAAAAACTACGTCTGAAACTAACCTACTATTTTACAATCAATCTCATCAGCCCGTGAAAATCGAAGGAGATTGGGCTGGGTGTCAGATATGTTGCTGGCTTCTTCTGCTTGGTAGTTTCCCGGTTCTAGCTCAATTAGATAATTTTCCAACACAGGATTCATTGGTTCATTTTTTTCTTCCAATTGAGTAACATTGTGCTTCATGTGGGGCTCTCTTAATATTTTTATCTGATTTGGACTTCCCTTATGAGGCAACCACAGATGTGACCAATCTGATGCAAAATATCCATTTAGCCTTGCTGACCAGTCTCGATTCAAAAAAAGTCCATAAACATTAGGTGTGTCTGCTACTACAATATTAATGTACTAACATATCTTTTCATTGGCAGATAAGCAAATTAGAACATCTTCCATTTCCCCGACTACTTTCATAGTGGTCCTGTCTAGCTGAGTAACCTGCCAGGTAGTTGGTTTAGGTTGTCCATTGATCTTCTTACAGACTGACAATGGCATAACATTGACTGCTGACCCTGAGTCTACTAAACAATTGAGCACATTATGATTTAAAATATCAAAAGTCAAGAGGAATGGTGGGGTTTTAAACCTAGCCTTACCTTCCGCACTTGCTTCGACAATTTCTTCTACAGGTTGGTTGTTAGTGGGAAGCTCTTCCTCTGGTAATTCAAGCGTTTTTAACAATTTTTCTTTCTGTTGAGGTACATTACACATTTCAAATAATGAAATATTTTCCTTAGCCGTTTTAATGTCCTCCACAATATCGTACCCCATCTTAGGTGCTTTGAGATTTTCCTTGACATTATCAACTTTGTCTTCAATAGGCTTAACAGGCATGTTGACTTGTTTCAGATCTTGACTGGTAATGGTAAATTCAGGTATTTTATCATATGTGTTGTTCTTCTGAATTTTCTTTACATTCTCTTGCAGTCTCTTAATTTTCGGGAGTATGGAATTGTCTTCTTTTAACAACATCTGACTTCTGGTTGTCACATTTGTTTCTGATGTTTTTCCCTGTTTTAGATAACCTTCCTCTTCTGTATCAAAAAGTGAGACACAGTCCCATAAAACTAGAGCATCCTCTTCTTGTTTTTCTATGGTTTGATTATTTTTTTCTTCCTGCTCATCATCTTCTGTAAATTTAGAGTCCAATAGATGATTCATTACTAATGTCATCGAATTGATCCATTCAGGGCATTTTTTTTTTCTGAATGAGGCTGCTGATGAAAGGTGCAAAAATTATCCATACCTACCTCAGTTAAATTCATTGATGCAGGACTGTGTGGCAGAGGTTTAGATTGATTGTTGTCTTCTCTCCTTTTATAATAAGGCTTGTATTCTTTATGAGCCTCCTTTTCTTTTTCCAAATATATCACTCTGTTAGATAGATTCTACATAATTTTCAACATTCCTTCAAAGTCATGTGATTGCTCATCCTTACCAAAAGTTTTTTCTCCCGACCGCTCAGGACAATCTTCTATACTCTCTTTTTCAGCTTCTACTCTCTCAACTTCTTCATAAGTTTCTGACAATGTAGGCTTGACTAACATCTTGGAAAACATGGCCAGTTCAGGCCCTAGAGCTGAAGTATAGCATTCAATTAGAACTTTATGAGAGGGCTTGTCAGCTGCAGAAATTTTTTTAAGATAAGCAACAAACCTTTGAGTGAAATCATGCACATTTTTCTTTCTTTCTTTCTTTAAAGTGCATAAACCTTTCATTAGAACTGCATGAGTTTTCTGGACAACATATTTACTTCTAAATATTCTTTCAAATGTGTCCCAGTCTGTGATTGAATTTGCAGGCAAAGCAAAATACCATGAAGCTGCTGCTCCTTTCAGGGTATGTGGAAACAATATGTAGACTACATCTTCATGTTCTCTAGCCCGTAGACCTTCTATAGCCAAGTAAAAGCTTTGAAAATGATCATCCACCAAAATATTTTCACTTGGGTCAAACTTAGGCAACATTTTCTCAAAAGCTTGAGGCAAATCATGTAAAGGAGGTGCCAGGTTTAAAGGTGACCTAGCCTTCCAAGCAGGTGGTGGATTTGGTGGGTTAGGTGGCTTATTTGCGTTTACATTTGCCATGATTTTAAGTGGAGAGTGGGGTGGTGAATGAATAGAAGTATGACCAGGTGAATAGTAAGGTGTATATGGGTCCAACTGATTCAGAGGTTGAACAACTTCCTGTAAGGCTGTTTCTACCAGTTCTTCAAAATCTTCAACCAACATTGCGTCTTCCAATATAGGGCGGTCTTTCTTTCGATATTCTCTTCTGGGTAAGACATGAATAATTGGTAATCCTCCAATCTTCTTCACATAAGCCCTAGTAATTCTTCTCAAATATTCAACTACTTTGTTATCGACAGGATACAAAATCCCTTTATCCCTCTCTTCAAGAATTGGATTGGGAAACAAACTGCTCTCAGAACTGTTACCGGTGGAATAATTTTGAGGAAATGGGTTTCCTTGGCCAACCATGCACTGGCTTCCCTCCTTCTAGCGCCAAAAACTGTTGAGGCCTGAAAATTCGCATGTAACAACAGCTAGGGATTCTCCCAAGTAAACGTTCCCAAATAGCCCGTTACTGTTTGGTATGGGGAATCCTTCCGGTTTACGATCCGACTACCGTAGGTCAAGTAACAAAATAAAAGGTTTTATCAGTTACGGCCCAGTCCACCATGTGTATTTTTAGCTTTTTATGTTTAAGTATGATGTGCAAGTGCCTATCTAAAAATGTATATTGATAGAGAATACGAGGAGCGGTCACAATGTGATGCATAGGTTCTTACCTCTCGTCTTAACTCTCTCGCATCTAAATCACACACATCAAGAAAACTAAACTAGCTATCTAAACTATCCCTAGGGAGAAAGATTATCATTCATCAATGAGTAATGTATTTCTTTGCATGAATTAAGAAAAATCATAGATAGTTGTTACTTAATTCAAAACACATGAACATTTAATAGATATATGAACAACAGGAAAGCTCATTGTTTATGAAAAGCCTTCATTACTCATAGTGGAAATTTCATAGAATAAACTAGAGCGTATTCATAACGAGAACATAGGTTCAAAGAGTTAGAACTATCTCACAGTTAATAGACACAAGCTGAAAACGAAATAGTTCATATTCAACGAATCCATAACATAGCATTTGAAACCTTCCACCAAGCTTTCTCCAATAGGAAACTTGTAATTCTTTATTGTAAAAGGAAATAGTTCTTCTTACAACATACTCTCACAAATCTATGTGGGAAAAATTCCTTTATTATATCTAACTCTCCTATATTTATACAAAACAGCAAAACCTTTGGGCTTCCCCTTGTGACCTTTGGGCTCCCCCCTAACCGTTTAATCTCACAAATTTGTCTTTTAGTGAGTGATGTACAATACGTTATATTAAATTAAAATTTAATAGAACTTTTATAAAGATAGACCAACTTGTTTGCTGATGAAATTTTCCCAAGCCTGGGCCTCTGTTGCTATCGATCTATTGAGATCTCAGACCCTTACTTTCTTCTTCTCTTTCTTCATCTCTGCTTCTAAATTTTCTTTCTCTTTTTTCCTTGCTACCTCCTTTCTTCTGCTTTGTCTTCTAGACATATATTCTCTATAGCAGCAATCACCCTATCATGAATAACCAAAAAACTGTATCAGTCCTTTACCTTCTCCATATGCATTCTGTAAAATAAACTATATACAGTGTTAATGCATGAAAAATGACAAAACAAAGAAATCTTGCGAGTTTGTGTGTTGAAATCCGCTAAATCCATTGTCCAAACTAAAATCACAAGCTCAATAAAAATACTCTTTACCTCAATCCAGGCCACATCTGGACTAACTCGAAATCATGAAAGCATCAATCATAACAATGTAACCGCCAAATCTGAACCCTAACTTGTGCTCTTCATCTCGGAGAAACTTAGACTCGACCAAAACCCATGGAAAAATTTCGCCATCATCAAATAGAGTAAAAGCACACAAAAAAAGGTGGGAAAAACCTTCTCGACGAGTAGAACTACTAAGCATCGGGCGAAAAGAAAACTCTCATCGGCAGGCGGAAGCACTATATGTTGGATGGTTAGTTCACTAAGCCGCCACAATGGTAGAAACCATATATACTACGGCTTCCATGCAAAAATAAAACATCAGTGATCGAAACAACGAATGACTACGTATCGACGAATCCAAGCTCAATGTTGCCGTCGTGTCGACAACGCAAATGACTAGCCCTCTGATCAATTGTCAAACACTGTTCCAATGGATAAAAGAAAGCAAATCAATTAAGAGAAAAAACCTGCATAATCGGCAAGGATATGGGCTTTCTATTGGGGTGCTTGCTAACTACCATCCAAAACAGCGGCAACGCAAAAGACTAATGTTCCGACCGTGATAAAACAAAAATGCCGAAATTAAAAAAGTTTTTTGAAAAATAAACAAAGGAGATAAAAACCCATCGGCGAAAAACATGACTTTCCGTCGGGACGTCCATTAGTTAGCTTCTACAACGGCGGCTACGTAGAGAACTACGGCCCTGATTCATTGTTCAAACGACTTCCAACAGCAATAAATGGAAACATTTACAAATCAAAACTTAATGTTCCAAAGTCCAAAGCATTAGCTAGACAAAGGCATTTTTAGATCATACAACTTCTGAAATGAAGGAAAACATTTTTCCTCAAATCAAACTCAAAAATTCAAAAATGTAGCAGAGGAACAACAAAGTTCAACAACCCAGTCAAGATAAAATTAAAAGGAGGGTCCAAAATTTTAAAAATTTGGGAAAATAGTTGTAGCTGCAACAAGTTGATGCTACATATTCTTCTTATGATATGAAATGGTAACAACGAGTTGTTTCTTTGATGCCCATGATATCAAACGTATGCCCAAATAAAAGCATATTTCCTGGCCTCAATGCTTGCTACAAAGCCATTGTCTATGTATCTAGTGAGGTTGTTTCCTTCAAATGGTTTGTATCACAAACCATAATCACTTGTACCTACAACATAACTCAAAATTAGTTTCCCAACTTTCCACTAAGAGTATTTAAGGGAATCCATAAATATGGAAATAAAACCAACCACATACATTAAAGCAAGCCTTGTTTCTGTAAGATACTTTAGGATACCTACAAGATTCTTATACAAAGTTGAATTTATTATTAGTCTTTGATCCTACTTGCTCAACTTCATGCTTATAGCTATTGATGTATTTTTTGGTTTACATTTATCCATTCAGAATCTCTTCAAGATATTTGTAGAATACTTATGCTGAGATATAAAAATCCCTTGAGTAGATTGCTCAATTTCTATGCCCAAAAAATACTTCATAAGACCAGTTCATTCATCTCAAATTCCTTTTTCATGACTGATTTGAATTCTTCTAACTTAAATTTTTAATATAAATCATATCGTCAACGTATAAAAAATGATCATAATGCTACCTTGTTGACCTAATTTTGTCTATATAATGAGCTTGTTAATGCTCTTACTAAATCTATTATTGAGCAAGTAAGAGTCAATTATGTTGTGCCATGCTCTTAAGGCTTGCTTCAAACCATACACTTTGTATTCTTATCATTTTACTTCAATTCATGGTGCTTAATCCATGTACACCTCTTTATCCAATATGTTGTTGAGGAAGGACAACTTGGCATCCATCTGGTATATTGGCCAGTTGTGTTGGGATACAATAGTTAACATAGCTCTAATGGTATCTAACCTTGCTACTGGTGAAAAAAAATTCATAACCAAATCTTGGTTATTGAGCAAATCCTTTTGCAACAAGCCTTTCCTTATGTTTTTCCACCTTTAATTTCTCATTTATCTTTGTATTATAAATCCACTTGACACCAATGTCTATTTTTTTTGTTGGTCGATCAACAAGATCTCATTTCTTGTTCCTTTGAATGGTCTCAATTCCATCATTCATGGCTTGCACCTTAAGTTTATCCTTCACTACTTCTTATAAATATGTGGGATCACATGATAATAATGCAAAGTGAGTTTGTTGACAGTTCATATTCCTACTTGAATAACTTTCTCTTAGGCTCTTTGTTCTCTACTTCCTCTCCGATCTAAAACAACACTCAATAATCATAGAGAAACCGAGAGAAGAACATAATGAACATGATAGGAGAGAACTAAGAACAAAATGACCACTAAATTTATTATGAGATAGGTGAGCATTTTATAATCAATTGCTTTTTCAAAATTTAACCTATCCACTTATTAACTAGTTACAATAAAATAAAGTTCACACTTGTTGAACAAAAGACAACTAGCTCCAACAACTAGTTAGCTAGTTCCACTCCTTCTTTGAAATGTGTGCCTAGTTCTTCCTCTCTTCCAATATTCTGAGCAAGTATACTTCCCCATGTTGGCTAAGCTATCCCAAGAGGGTGTGTGCCTAGGTTTCCCAATTACTCCTTATTTAATCTTGGAAGTTTCCCTCGTTTTTCCAGGATTTAAAGGAAGGGTTATTGCAAAGTTGAATCCTAATATAGAGTAAATCTTATTTAGAATGTGATTTTATATATTTGAACATGGTGGAAATGAAAGTATCAAGTTAATTGTCATTTACTTAAGTTAGGGGGCCTTGAAGAGTAATTATTGATGAAACTAGGAAAATGTATGTCTTATATTATTAAGGGTAGCCCATGATAAATTAAAATAATGTTCATCGTCAACCTCATTTATGTCAAAAGTTGTACAAATTCATTCATGCCAAGGTATTTTACCATAAGAGGTGTTATTACCATACGAAATAAGAGAATAAATTCATTTACTAGATATAATAATCATAATCTTTGCTATTATCAATATTAATGGTAATCTCATACATTTTATAGAATTGGTGGAGAAATTTGAACCGTTTGTGAAAATATTCAATAGGTTTTGAAAATAATACATTATCGTTAGCATATAAGAGAAGGATGAAAACAAATCCACCCATACTAATATAAATGTATCCATATTCTAAGCATTTCTCAGTTTATCAATATATATGCTCAAAATAGTGGGAGAAAAGGGGAACCCTTTGTTGGCACCACTAATACAAGTAATGTTCATTAGGTACTCTATATTACATTTCATTTTCACAACAATATTTTTTAAGTGCCTAATCACTACAATATGGAGCTTATGAGATATGTTAATTTATTCTAGTCTTTAATGTAACATGGCTCTAGGCACACTATTGAACAATTTTCTACAATAAGCAAAACAATAGATGGAATCTTCTTTTATGAATATGTGTTCCTTAACAATAACTCTAAGGATGGAAAGGTGATTTGTTGTAACATGTTGATTCATAAACCTTTCTTGTCCTATATTCTTATTATCATTTTCCTTAATCCATTTACTATGTTTTCTTTCAAGAATTAAGCCAATTGTTTTTGCTAAAGCAAGCCTAATTTAGTAATCTCCCAGTATCATCTTTCTCTACACATCATAGTAAAACACCATAAAAAAAAAATTCATAAAGAATGCCATTGATAAACTGGTATGGAATAGATTTTAGCATAAGAGCTCTCTAGTTCAAGGTTCTGACGAACATACCCATGAATCAATAGAAATTTGATATCACTATACCAGGAATCACCCGTGTTAAGAAAGAAACATATTTTTCCTTCTTCTGTCTCGCTATTCCATTATTCTTCTTCATCATTTTGGGAGTTCATTGATTGAGCTGTTAACTTACATAATCCTTGTCTACGAACAATTTTAGTAGGTTGAATCTCCAAATCAGATTCTTGTAATGCAGTGACCTAATGAGCACATTTCCCTCATAAGTCTTTTGAATTAATGCATTCCTTACCATTGAGTAAGGGACTATAAATTTAGTCCGAGACTTGAAGAAGTAATATATGAAATTCTTTACCATTTTTTACACAACATAATCATGTTTGTCAACTCCATGGTAATTTAACTCAATTGATTTTAAAGTAGAACTCATAAAGGATATTGGGATTTCATCACCTTCATAATTATGTTGTGTTAATACTGCAACATAAGAGATGTCAGAAGCAAACGAATATAAAATAAAATCCTTTTGAAAATCAAGAGACATCAGAACAGGGGCTTCAACAATAGCTTCCTGAATTTTACAAAAATATTTTTGTAATCATTCTACTTGAATTTTGCATTTTTTTTATCATATCCAATAAGGGTTTAACAATTTGAGCATATCTTGGAACAAATCTCCTTACAAAATTTATCTTTCCTAAAAATGACTACATAACCTTTTTGAGACTAGAAAATTTATTTGGGATATAACCTGAGTTCTTCCTGGATTAATCATTATACATTTTTAGAAACCACAAATCCTAATAATTTACCCTTAGTTACAACAAAGATTGTTTTTTTAGGATTAAGTGAAATACCATATTTCCTACACCTTTACAATACTTGACTTAGATTTTAAAAATGGTCTTGTCTCTTTGTTGAAAAAAATGGTTACATCATCAAGATAAACTACAACAAAATCTTGAATCAAGCCTCTAAATGCAATGTCCATTGCTCTCTAAAAAAAAAATCTTGCATTTATTAATCCAAAAGGCATTTTTCTGTATGCAAAAGTGCCCCATGGTGTTTTGAAAGCAATATTAAGTTGATCATTATGAGAAACTAGAACTTGGTTGAACAAAAAAAAAACCATCCAATAATGAAAACATCTTGGACCGAGAGACCTTTTGTAAAATTTGTTCCATTGGATGTACTAGGTAATTATCCTTTTTTGATGGCCTATTTATATTTAGAAAACCAACACAGAGTCTACTATATCAATTTTTCTTTCATACTAGGACTAGATTGGCTATCCACTGAGTGTGTCTAGCTGGAAAGATTATCCTAGATGATAAAATTTTATCCAGATCTTTCTTGGCAGATGGTTCAAGGATAGGATGCATCTTCCTAAGTTTATGTTGATAAGGCTTGACATCTGGTTTCATGGGTATATTGTGTTGCATGATGTTAGTGTTAAATGTTTTCAAATCATCATATGTCCACGAAAACACACCTTTATATTCTTTAAATAATTTGATGAACCCCTCTCTGAGTAGGTGTTCATTCACTTCCTAAGTTAGTATTTTGAGAATTGTGTTCAATTCCCAAATTCAATGTTTGATAATTCATACTAGAACTATTTGTTTTGCAATTTGTTACCTTCTTGAACTTAGATTGTAGATCATAAAAAATTCGAAGCCTAACCACTGATCTACGAATTAAAGCATTAGGAATTGATGAGTCAGGATGATCTTGAATTTCTACTAATGGCTGGTAATGAATACTTTCATCAATAGCTAGATATTTGAAAGTGTCATTGGTTGTTAGAAAGTTTAAAATTTATGGATCGTCATCGAACATCTTCCAGTTTGTGTTATTATCAAGTACTGAAGGTATGAAATGATTGACTCAACAAAAAAAGCATTTGGTGCAAAACCTTCGGCAGATATTAACTTTGAGGCGACATTAGCTAGTAACTCTACATCAAAGTTCTAGGATATCGGGACAAATTTTATGTTAAAAACTTCAAAATGATTAATCAAATCCCATGATTCTCTCTGGAAATTATTTAAATGTGTTGAGACATAGTGAATGATATTTCTTATTTTTCTAACAAGTATTTCTAAGTCACCAAAAAAATTAATCACTTTCTCTTTTAGATCAATTTCCTTATTCAAGCATTGAATTAATTCTTCATATTCATCTACATTATTCGTGCATTCGAATTCTAGATGATAGGCTATAATATTTTTATTTCGTTTTGGGTCATTTAGGACACATCAAGCTCCAACACCATGCTTAGATTTAAAACCATCAGATAATAGAGTCCAACATGGACTGAGAAGACTCAATCTGAGAAAATTTTAATACCTCTTATTGATTTCCAGATTGAGCAAAGGGAGACACATCAATAGGAATATTTCCCAAAAATGTATCCATAGAATGGGATGTGGTTAATTCACGACTACTCACAAAAACTTAAAGGATATTTACCTACAAATTTTACCTAGGATCTATCTAATTGCAGTATCTGGGTTGGTTAAGGTTGTATTTGTGAATTAAGATTTTGGCATACAGATAATAGCATTACATTGGAGGATGCACTAGAATCCACCATAGAGTTATGGACATTCCTATTGAATATTTCATATGATAACAAGAAAGGTTGTGTCTTCAACTTTTTGGTGGCTGGGATAGGAGATTGTTGAGTCTTTTCTTGGAATGGGATTTCTTCCATGTTATGTTCAGCAACTTTCTACTTTGAAGGTGTTAGAATTTTTTCAAGTGTATCCCTTATTTGGGGAATTTTCAATAATTCAAATATAGAGATATCACTTACATTTCATAAAGTATTCTACAGGGTCATAGTCAAGATAAAAGGAATTATCCTTATGAGGAATGGTTTTGGTAGCTGTAGCTGGATTTTTAGTGGAATTGGAAGTGGAAGGAATTTTTTTATATTGTTATGTCTTAATTCGGGTGTTATAGAGATTTTGAACCACATAAACTGTGTCAGGATCATCATCTTCATTATAACCAGGAAGCTCTTAAAAATTATTAATAGAATGAGTATTAGGTTCTTCTGGTACGACTTCCTCCTCTTCAAGGTTTTTAGTAAAATTGTTGTCAGTATTTTCAGAAGGAGGTTGTGGTTCAGTGAGTAAAGATTTGGTATTGAGACTACACCATCAGTGTTCATTCCTTCTGACGGAGGTATCTGTTTATTAGGTTGTTGATAAGGGTGTTTATTTTGAGGTTATCTGATATATCCTCCTCTATTAGATTGGACTTCATTATTTTTTTTTAGGTCTACTACTTCATTGGAAGTTTTCTGAAGAAATGTTTGCAAGTTTTTAAAATCAAAGGCACTTTGGTATTTTATAGGAGGTTTATTTTTAAATATAAGGTCAATTTTCATGTGAGAAGTACTAGGTTGGTTAGGGTTAACATTGGGACTATCCTTTATACTAAGCATGTCATTTTCTACCAGAATAGATTCATCAAAATCTTGCTGTAGAGTTGGTTTGTGTGCTGTCTTAACCCACATAACTATATGGGTTGGAAGGGATTTAACATAATAGGATACAAGAAGACTCTCTGCGGGTATTGATTCAACGGGAATTTTATTCTTAAGAGTCGAGCTCTTATTGAAATCCTTTATCATTTCTTTACTTTGCATTATCATTGTGGATAATTCCATGACTAGGTATTCTAGTGTTTTTTCATTGCCAAATTTCTCCAAAAATAATTTGTCAAACTCACTCCAAGAATTTATAGTACGGGATTGGAGGGAAAAATACCAAGTCGAAGCTTTACCTTCAAAGGCGTATAGGAAAAATAGACATATCACATATTCATGTATTACATTACGCATGCAAACTGCCAACATCATTTTCTTAATATGATGTTTGGCTAGTTTCCTATCGTTAGGGTCAAATTTAGGTAAGAAAATTTATTCCTTGGCAATGGATGTTGTGCGCTTTGTTAGATTATTTCCCGATTCTGAAAAATGCGAAATAATAAACTCTGAAACAGAATCAAGATAGGAACACTGAATAGATCATACCTCCAGCCATTGATGCTACTGAACTTGCTGTAGAAGATTTCCCTGTTCCACAAGGTTTAGCTTCCTGTACGGCGCTTCCAAGCTCTGCTTTCTCCTTCTTGATGGTGTAAAACTGAAGGGGATTGAGATAGTGAGCTTGGGGACCAACAGGGGTTTTAAATAGCCAAGCTCCCATCAAGCTTCTGTGGGCTATGTGTCATATGTTCCACAAATCTAGGTGATGGACCACTCCAACAGCTCCCAAAAGAAAATGGTTGCCAAACCAAATGAACCGTCGGCAGTTGAGTGGATGAAGAAGATGAACAGTCGGCTCATTGAATGGATGCGGATGCGAGAGCTTACATTCTCCCACTTGGTCCATACTTCCAAACTTAATTTCTCATCTTAAAACCTATTGACAATCTGTATTAAGTAATAGATACAAGAATCATGGTGATAAGTCCTCTTATGACAAGTATTACCTTCCATGTATCACTATGTATTTATTGATATTTTAATTTATGTGGCAACAATTTCTTAATGAATAAACCTTATGTTTATTCTTGGTCCTCATAGATGAATTTTCTCAAATTAACTTAAGGTGCACATATGTATGAGAAAAAACAACACAATAATTAAGAATTTTATTAAAAATAACATTGTCCATACAATGAGAAACTACATAATGGAACCAAGTCCCATATTCATTACATGATCCTTGAATTTAAAAGGTGGCATGCCCTTAGTCAAAGGATCAGTGATCATCAACTCAGTGTTGATGTGCTCAATTACCACTTTCTTTGCTTTAACACGTTCCCTAATGGCTAAATACTTAATGTCGATGTGTCTATTTCGACTCCCACTTTTGTTGTTTTTAGCCATAAAAACAATAGCTGAATTGTCGCAATACATTCTCAATGGATTGGAGATAGAATCCATAATTCTAAGCCCAGAAATGAAACTCTTAAGCCATACAGCATGTAAAGTAGCCTCAAAATAGGAGACGAACTCGGCTTCCATAATGGAAGTGGCAATCAAGGTCTGCTTGGCACTCCTCCACGATACAGCTCCACCGGCCATCATAAAAATGTATCCTGATGTTGATTTGCATGAATCAACACATCCAGCAAAGTCAGAATCTGAGTAGCCAATTACTTCCAAATTGTTCGTCCATCTATACATAAGCATGTAGTCTTTAGTTCCTTGAAGATACCTCATTACTTTCTTTGCAGCTTTCCAGTGGTCTATACCTGGATTACTTTGATATTGTCCCAACATTCCCACAACAAATGCAATGTCAAGTCTTGTGCAGACCTGAGCATACATTAGGCTTCCGACAGCAAAAGCATATGGAATGTTCTTCATTTTTTCCCTTTCAAGATCGTTCTTCGGGCATTGGTTCAAATTGAACCTATCACCCTTCACAATGGGAGCTATACTTGGTGAACAATCCTTCATCCGAAATCTCTCTAAAATTTTATTAATATAGGTTTCCTGAGACAGACCTAAGAGGCCTCAAAATCTGTCTCTATGGATCTTAATGTCAATGACATAAGATGCCTCACCCATATGCATCATATCAAAATTTTTAGAGAGGAATTGTTTCACTTCATGCAGCATACCCTTGTCATTGGTTGCTAGCAAGATGTCATCCACATATAAAACAAGAAAACAAATTTTACTCCCACTAACTTTTAGGTATATACATTGATCCATAATGTTTTCTGCAAAACCAAAAGAATAAATTACATTGTGTAATTTCAAATACCATTGGTGGGATGCTTGTTTTAAACCGTATAAGGATTTCTTGAGCTTGCAAACCAATTGCTCACCATCACTAGAGGGGAATCCTTCAGGTTGTTTCATGTAAACCTCCTCCTCTAGATCTCCATTTAGAAAAGCCGTTTTCACATCCATTTGATGCAAATCCAAGTCGAAATGGGCTACTAATGCCATAATAACGCGCAAGGAATCTTTCTTAGATACAGGAGAGAAAGTCCCCATGTAGTCGATTCCTTCTTTCTGAGTGAATCCTTTAGCAACAAGTCTAGCCTTGTATCTCTCAATGTTTCCCAATGAGTCTTTCTTTGTCTTAAAGACCCATTTACATCCAATGGATTTTGCACCATTAGGCAACTCAACAAGATCCCAGACTTCGTTACTCTTTATAGAATTCATCTCTTCCTTCATGGAATTGTACCATAATTCTGATTCTTTGCAATTCATGGCTTGTGAAAAGGACTCGGGATCATTTTTGGCTCCAACGTGAAAGTTAGATTCTTGTAGATACACAACATAATCATCAGGAATTGCTGATCTCCTTGGTCTAGTAGATCTTCTTAATGTTGTGTCACTATCTTCTTGAGAAGTATGTGGTTCAACTCGTTGTTCAAAAGTTCTTGGAAACTCTTGAACTACCTGATCTACTAAAATGCCGTCAGCAGCTTGTGGAACTTCAACAATTGGTTGTTCAACACCAGTTTGTACTTGATGGATGCTGTGAACAATAACCAATCTATCACTTGAGGTGGAAGGTTGAGATTCTGAATGATCCTACTCGAAAACTATGTTCCTGGTTAGATCGCTCCCACTGATCAAGTCATTTTCAAGAAATTTTGCATTTCTTGATTCCACAATCCTAGTGCCATGAGATGGACAATAAAATCTGTAACCTTTAGACCTTTCAGCATATCCAATGAAATACCCACTAATGGTCCTTGGGTCCAACTTCTTTTCTTGTGGATTATATATTCTCACTTTAGACAGGCATCCCCAAATGCACATATGTCACAAACTCGGTTTCCAACCTTTCAATAATTCAAATGGCATTTTAGGAACGGCCTTGGTTGGAACTCGGTTTAATATATACACTGCCGTCTTAAGTGCTTCAGTCCACAAGGATTTAGGAAGATTGGAGCTGCTAAGCATACTCCACACCATGTCCAATAAAGTTCGGTTTCTTCTTTATGCTACACCATTCTGGTCGGGTGAATTAGGCATGGTGTATTGGGAAACAATCCCATGCGCTTGAAGAAATTTAGCGAATGGCCCAGGTGCTTGTCCATCTTCTGTGTATCTACCATAATATTCTCTACCTCTATCTGATCTCACGATCTTAATTTGCTTGTCGCATTGTTTCTCTACTTCAGCCTTAAATATCTTAAAGGCATCTAATGCTTCGTCCTTTTTATGAAGCATGTAGAGATACATATATCATGAGTAATCATCTATAAAAGAGATGAAGTATCTCTGACCATGTGAGTCCATCTCTGGACTACATATATCAGTATGTATGATTTCTAATATGTCTGAACTCCTATTGGCACCTTTCTTTGACTTGTTGGTCTGCTTTCCTTTTATGCAATCCACACAAGTCTCAAAATTAGTGAAATCCAAAGTATTAAGTACTCCTTCATTTACCAATCTTTTAATTCTTTCTATGGAGATATGACCTAACCTCCGGTGCCATAATTTAGAGGAATCTTCATTAATAACACATCTTTTAGTGCCAGTGTGAACATGCATTGAATCATAAGTGACATTGTTTTGTAAATTAATGCAGTAAAGATCATTAGAAAAAATACCATTCCCAACATAATCAGATTTATAAAATAAACTGACGGATGTTTCCGAAAAGTTAAAGGAATATCCAAAGTGTACAAGTCTTGAAACTGAAATCAAGTTTCTAGAAAAACTTGGAACATAAAAGATCTTTTCTAATTCTAAAACAAAGCCACTGATTAAAGTTAAATAGCATGTTCCTATAGCTTCCACATGCGAGCCCATCTTGTTTCCTGATAAGATGCTTTGCTCACTTCCCATTGGCTTCCTTAGGTTTTGCAAACCCTGCAAGGAATTCGAAATGTGAATTGTTGATCCAGAATCAATCCACCAAGTGTTAATATTGACATTAACCATATTATATTTGCAACAAACAAATGAGATTGCATTACCTTTGTCCGCAAGCCATTTCTGAAATTTTTTTCATTCCTTCTTCATGTGTCCCTTCTTTTTACAGAAGAAACACTTGGAAACCTTCTTAATATCAGTTTGGGGAGGCATTTTACCTTTCCCTTATTATTGGCTTGAGATTTTCCCTTCCTGTGCGTTGCCAGCATTGCACTTTCTCCTAGTTCCATCACCAGTCTTTCTTCCTCTTGAGCACACATGGTCATGAGTTCATTTATGGACCATTTATCCTTATGTGTGTTGTATGATATTTTGAAAGGTCCATATTGGTGTGGAAGGGTGTTCAGGATGTAGTGCACCAGGAAAGACTTTGATATTTCAACCTTGAGTTTCTTCAATTGAGCCACAGTGTCCCTCATTTGCATGATGTTCTCGCACACACCTTTCACACTGGTGAGCCTTAGTGATGAGAACTTCATGATTAGGGTGCTTGCTAGTGCCTTGTCTGAAGTGAGGAATTGATCATCAATGGCCTTTAGCAAATATCGGACCCTTTCATGCTGATCAATTGAACCATGAATACCAGCTGAAATTTTAGTCTTAATGAACATCATGCTTAAACGATTAGATCGCTCCCATCGCTCATAAAGCGTGATGTCCGCTGCAGTGCTGGTATTGGTGAGTGTTGGTGGTTCATCTTTCCTAATAGCATAATCTATGTCCATCCATCCCAAATGAAGGAGAATTCTCTCCTTCTAGACCTTATAGTTATCTCCCTTAAGTTCAGGGATATCACAACGAATTTCAGAGAAATTTGCAGGTTGTACAACTGCATAAAAATAAATATCACATGCTTACGTTAAAATTGAGACCAAATAAAATTTCATGTTTTTACCAATGTAAATTCATGCTTTAAGATTGAATCTAATGACATAAAAATTGCCTGTGGGCTAAATTGTTAATTCAAGCAGATTCAAATATTCTTTATGATAAAACTATTAATTCATAATTCCTATGGGTAAGTTATGAATAATTCAATATTTTATCCTAATTAATTACATAAATATAATAAAAATTCCCGTGGGATAAAATTTATTATATTTAGTATAATTAATTACAATTAATGTCTAAACTTTCTTTATAATATTAATTAATTAGAGATGCTGTGGCTATTCTCTAATTAAATATCATATAGATCACTAGACATTATTGCTGTTCACTGTAACAAAACAAGCTTCAAATGAACAAATCTGAATGAGGGCAAGCAAAGAAATTATGGAATATAAAATCCATTATTTTCATAAAAATAGATATTCAAAAATGCCATATTATTTTTGTCTAAAGCATATTTTTTCAAAATAATATACATATCATCACTAACAACATAAGGCAAGTTTCTTGTAAATAAGAAGAGTTACAAAGTAGTGCATAGAAGGATAGCACAATCCTTAACTCAAGATGATGATGAGTATATAATTAAATTAGCTCTATTTATCCACCTATCCAGCCTAGTCCAAAACGTAGCTATGAAGTATAACTCCCATATCGTGATCAAAATCTTGATAATGAAAAACATATGTTTTATAGTATATTGCTAGTAATGAATTGTTCAACTATAAAAATATAACTCCAGAACGTGATAAAGATGATACAACATGGATAACAAAAGCATAGGTTTCAGGAAAAAGTCGCGGGTAGGTGAAGCGCTCAGCTATAAGGAACATCTTCCAGAAACATGATAAGGATTCACCAGGCAAAGGGAGGAACCAAGCAGTGGAGAAATCTATTTCCAAACCTGCATGAAAACAAATCTTGGTTTGTAAGGATAAAATGCACGCAAGGTTGAGATCCATCAACCACTCTGCAGGAATCCGGCGCACATTGAATTCCTATTAACCAAGGCATTTACATACATTAGGATAGAATAGAAAGGGAGATATATGGTCGCCATTCTATTTACAGTATAGTGCATACAACCTCTGCTGAGGTTTCCTTTCTTCATAGGCGGCGTTAGCCTTTTAGGGTTAACTCTTTCCAGGTTAAAAAAAAAAAAATTCCCAACGAACCCAGCCAAAGAAAAATGGATTTAGGAATATTAATTACTGTGTAACCTCATTAATAGATTTAATGTAGAGCCTATGCCCTGTCTAAAACGCAGGCATAGCTTCATCTATGCAAATAACAATGCAAAGGATCAAAAGGGCAAAAACGATCTGATTTTCTTGAAACTTCAAATGAAGACCAAAATCGACAATACAAAAGATCATACAAAGAAAATGATCTGACTGCTTTAAAATTCAAGGAAACTAACTTCGACAGTACAGAAGATCAAAAGGCGATCTCACTCCCTTAACCATCAAAGAAAACTAAGCTCGACAATACAGAAGATCAAAGAGGGAAAAAATATCTGGCTCCTTAAACTTCAAAAGGAACCCAAAAACGACAATACAAAATTGTTCCCAAGGTAACACACAGACACAGATAAAACCCTACAGTCGCGACTACATACAAAACACCAAGGCAGAGATAACGGGATCTGATACCAACTGTTAGATTATTTCTCAATTCTGAAAAATACGGAATAATAAACTCTGAAATAGAATCGAGATAGGAACACTGAATAGATCATACCTCCATCCATTGATGCTACTGAACTTGTTGTAGAAGATTTCCCTGCTCCACAAGGTTTATCTTCTTGTACGACGCTTCCAAGCTCTGCTTTCTCCTTCTTGATGGTGTAAAACTGAAGGGGATTGAGATAGTGATCTTGGGGACCAACAGGGGTTTTAAATAGCCAAGCTCCCATCAAGATTCTGTGGGCTATGTGTCGTATGTTCCACAAATCTAGGTGATGGACCACTCCAACAGCTCCCAAAAGAAAACGGTTGCCAAACCAAATGAACCGTCGGCAGTTGAGTGGATGAAGAAGATGAACAGTCGGCCCGCTGAATGGATGCGGATGCGGGAGCTTACACGCTTGGCACTGAAACAATTTCTTCATCGATATAGGGAATATTTTTATTATTATCCATTTGGTGAGGGATTATTTCCCCTTATAACTCTTTGGATGAACTAGTGGCTTCAGAGGAATTATTTTCATAGTTATTCTCGCTAGGAGTAATAGGTGGGGAATTAGGCAGTCGAATTGATCTACCTAATTTTTTGTTGGGCGAAGATAGATAATTATTAAATAAAGAATAACCAAGGTTTGTTGCAAACTTAGAATATGACTAACTTGTTAAAATTTCATGTAAGGATTGTACTGGGATGTCTTCTCTAAAAGAATTTTCAAATCCAAGGTTGATTGCAAAGCTTGCAACATATTGTTCAGAACCTAAGACATAATCCCTAAATATTTAGATGAATTGTTCATGTTCGATTATGACTATGGTATATCTTTCCTTGGGTGATTCTAATATGTGTCGAATATTTTCTTCTGAGAGATGCATAGATGATCCTTTGAATACATGTGTGAGAATAGGGTAAACATAGATAGGATTTTCAGAATGTGAGGGTGAATTAAAAATGGTTTCTTTTTGAGTGATTGTAGTAACAGTGGAGGCTACTAGTGGATTTGAATGACAACGAGTAGCAACCGGTGAACAAAGAGGATTTTTTCTCTTATTTATCGAAGCCGTTAATTATATTTCAGGCCCTCCTTCTAGCACCATGCATTGTTAATTATATTTTAGGCCCTCCTTCTAGCACCATGCATTGATGCTCAACATAAGTTCAAACATCAACGCAAAGGTAAGCAATATGATCCAAGTTGAACTTCAAAATATTTCCTCAAAAACCTTCCTATTTCTAGGTCGTTTAGAATTATTGTTACCGATATATTTAATCTTATGTTCACTTAGGGTTTTTCTCTTATGAAAGAGACTTACGTTTTCTATGTTTGTTTAATATCTGTAACTTTGAAAGAGAAGGTTTTGTAAATGTGGATTTTGTGAAAGGATTCCAGCAAGGAAACCTACTGGGAGACTGAATGGAAGTTAATTAAAATTGATGTTAAATAAACTAGTTTAATATTTATTGTGCCAAATAATTCTCAAAATAAAACATTAAAACTAATCAAATCAACAAATTCATCTTGATTTAGCAATCATAATAGGGAAAACCTAAAATGATATGTAATCCTTGGATATTATTGACATAATAATAAATCATTACTAGAAGGAACGACATAACAAAGGAAACTTTATTATCAATTGAAAAATTGTTTCATGCAGGAATAGTCCATCCATTTAGCACTAACCATCATGTAAGAAATCACATACTGGTGGTTGAATATCAACAGGAATATCATACAATCTCTAGTAAAAATAAATTTCACCAACAATTCTACAACACATCTCTCATTTTTCCCCCAAAATCCCAAAAAAGATCCTCCTTTACTGACAAGTGTTTTCAATAACTATAATTCAACATCCTTCAATTAAGGAGAATATTTAGGATTAACTATCTATTCAACTAACAATACACTAGCTAGTGCCAGAGACAGTTTTTCCACTTGGAGTAAACTTCTAACATCTCTATGACATCGGAGTAGCTAGCATGTTCTATCTGAAGTTCAACTTTGCATAACAAGGACTTTACTTTGTTGGAGCGAATATTAGACCAACTATCCATAAATCCTTGTAAGTTGATTTGAAGTTGAGTAGGAGTAGTAATAAAGAGTATGAATGAAGAGATGTCTATATGATATAGGCTTTGAATTGTAGCAGCCAGTTGTTCTCTTTGGTCTTCAACCACAACAATGTGTAAGTTAGTTGGGTCAGAATTAGCTAATTCATCGAACACTGGATTTCCTAGCATCAACATCAGTTCATCTATTAACATCCATTGTATTGCATAGATCTTTTGACCCTTCGTTATATTTTTCTCTACACTATGACATGCATGTCCCTAGAATTTGATCAATATCTTGACTCTTTCAATCTTTTTTGAATCTAGGCGAAGCAGGTCTTGGGGCACATTTTGGATTTGTTTCTACCATTCACATAGTTGATGAAAAGCTAAATCATATTTCTTTCCTCTACTCACATGATTTGCTAACAAATCTGAAAAGTGCTCAAAGTTGTTAAAGTCATAGTGTATTTGATTTAGTCCCTGAAAAAATGGGATTTGAGTTTTCTTTATATTTCCATTGCATGCAACTACTTCATATTCAAACACTTATACATTGAGTCTGAAAAATATAGAGGACTTTTGATACTATTTGTTTTCTTCTAACTGATCTTTTAGATCATCTATTTCAGTGGCCTTCTTGAGTACCTCTCCTTCTGCAATGTTTTTTTGACTAGTTAGTTGATAAATATGGTCTTTTAGCTCTTGTAATTCAACACTATTTAGAGTTTTGAGTTGCTCAACTTGTTGGTTTAGAGTTCCTTATAGAGTCTCTTTTTCATTTTGCATCTTCATATTCCTTTATTTATCTTCATCAAATGCATTTTTAAGTATAGATACTACATCAAAATAGGCACCTGCAAAAGCTCCCATGGTTTCTATTACCTCAATAGAACCACTTTGAGGATCTTTTGATGATTCTTTCTAAATAATTTTTATAGTGACTGGTTCTTGAAGCACATCTCCTTATCTACTTCTTTTGTAACCCTTTTTAAACATCACCCTTTGCCTCTTGTTAAAACCATAATCTCCTAGCACTACTACAACCATTTCTCCAAAATTTGCAGTGTCTTCTTCTGTGGAAGCCAGTATTTTTGTAGTGTTGATGATAGATAATGATTGATTAGTGGAGGTAGGGTTTGTTTTGGAAGGTTTAGGGAGACTGATTTGACCTCCAATATTGGGGCTAGGTTTAGCTATCTGAGTTTGGGGATCTTGTGCAAAGGAAGTTTCTATGCTTTGAAAAGGAAGGGTATTATCTTTGGTGATTGGATTATCTTGTTGAGTACCTTCTGTTATTTTAGGAATTTGTTCAGTAACGATATTGTATTTTGAAACAAGACACACAAAAGTAGATTTGCTATTAACAGTTGGTTCAGATGTTTCTATGGGATCCTCTAGTCTCTCATTATTTTTCATTTGAGTACCAATAGCTGTTGAAGTCAAAGGCGGTTTTGGGATTATTGGTGTATGATCAACTATCTCTCTGGGATGTTCTTTTTCCAGATCAATAAAGTCACTTATTTTTAAACTGGTAACAGGACTATTAGGTGTGTTTTCTCCTTCTACTTTTACAAAGAGATTAGGAAAAAATTTGGGTGCAAAGTCAGCATTGTAAATTGATTTGGAATATGCGGACTTACTTTTTATGTCTTGAGACTTCTACATCAAATTGTTCAATTTGGAAAGAGGGGAAGTGGGAGGAGAACCAATAACTGGTTGTTTTCTTTGTTTCTTCTCTAATTGCAGTTGCTCCTCTGTCTTAGGAGTACTAGAAGAGGTCTCCTTAGCTTTACTTGTTTCCTACATTTCTTCCTTTTTTTGGTTGTCCTTCTTCTCGAAAAACCTATTCATTTCTTCTAGTACCTTGAGCTTTAAGTGTTTTTGGGTTTCATAAACAAGTGGACTTTAAGCTAGGTCACTTATTTTTATTCTGACTTATTCAAAACTATGGATTCCCTGGAAAATTAGGTAATATAGCTATGTTTCATGAATATAAGTATTTTTCAAATGTACATGAGAAAATAACTCAAGGATGAATCATTTGGGGTCATGAATTCTCTTTTCAGCTATCCCTAGTTTTAAGGTAACTATTTCTTTACCAATGGAATTTCCATGTCTTGCATTGTAAATTACCAAATGGCCTATGTATAAGGGAAAATTGGGGCATGCCCCTCTTTTATTTGCATAAATATGATTTTGTACACCCTCAACCACTATTTGAAAAGCCACCTCTACTAGTTCCATTTGATATGGAGCAATCCCAGGTAACAAGTGGATTGTTTTTCTCCACCATATACTGAAATACGTGAAAAAATAAATGTAGTACCAATCCCCCATGGTTGCAACCAGTGACAGAGTATTATTGGATAGTTGGGATGTGGTTTTCTTAAAAATGGTAAAGTATACAGCTCCAAACAAATTGTCACATGTGTTATAGATATAGGGTATATGGTTGTCTTCCCACAAAATTGAACAATATATATGAATGGGTGGAATTTATTTTGTCCAATTCCATTTAATAGCAGGGTAAGTAAAATATGCAAAAACCACATCCATTAAATATGTTGATAGGTAAAAGGTGAGTTTCTTGGTTGTTGGGGACTTCTGCACTTGGAGGATAGCATCATTAAATGTGATGGAAAAAAGTTTGAGCCTAGTTGAATATATTACCTGTGGTAGCAATGTAGTAGGCTAGTGGTGCCCATTTCAGCTTGAAGAATTGACATTGTTTTTCTCCATAGAAATTGTAGAGCATTGCAGCTAGTAACTTCTAGGGTTCTTTGAGGAGAATAATAGGATACTGTCGATTTGGTCTAAGAACAAATGTGTTGGGGTCATCCATCCAGGTCTTTAACAGCACTTTGAGCTCAATCTTGTTTCTAAAAGATTAGATGAGATCTTGTGTGAGTAATTTTTATTTAATTTACAGCATCAAGAGTCATTCTCCAGGACTTGTGTTGTATCAAGTCAGAAACTTGTGTTGTATCAAGTTAAGGAACTTTTTTTTATCAAGTTAGGGACTTGTGTGGTATCAAGTGAGGGCATTGTGTTGTTTCAAGTCCTTTCTATGTCCTCATGTATTGAGGTGGGATGTTTGTATTGTGATATTATGTTGTATCAAGATTCAAGTCTTGTGTTGTATCAAGACTGCAGACTTGTGTTGTACCATGTCTGGACTTGTGTATTATCAAGTCAATGAATCTCATAGATGGTACCCTATGAGATGGATCTTCTTAATTGGAGATGGTATTGTGTTGTATCAAGACTAGATACTTGTGTTGTATCAAGTCATGTGGTTATACTATGTGATATATTGCTAGTCATGGTGATTGAGTGCTTTAAGTATCCTTTAGGGATTATCTACGCCTAGACTAAATTACTTTAGTATATGACTATATGACCCGAGGTAATATATATGATCATCAGTATGGAATAATTCTTCTGAGTATGATATGATAATATGGATAAATAAATACACATATGGACCATGCAGTAATTAATTAATAATAATGAGATAAAACATAGAGAAAGAGAATGAATTTGAATTAGCTATATTTACCTCCAAGTGAACTCAAATTGTAAAGGCAGTAGTAAAGCCTCAATTGTAATAAATCATGCATCAGTTAATTAAGAAGATCCATGCAAAAGTTAATAATAGAAATTGAGCATGGATAGCACTAATTGTGAAGCCTCAAAGACATTTAGTTATCCTCCTAACTTTATGGTTATGCAATCAGTTGAAGATTAATTTTAGTTCAGTTATATTTGTAATATCCCAAATTTTTTACTAACACTTATAGGCATGTGCCTATTGATTATTATGTTGAATTGATATTTTATTTTGATATATTGGGTTGAAGACCCCACTGCATATAAACATGAGGATTTTTTATATATATTGGGTGTAAGCCAATTGTTGATTATATATATATGCTTGTTTGTGTTGGGCATGGAACCTGAAGCACATGATTGATGAAATGTTTTGTGTTGAGTGAGGAGCTTTGAAGAACATGGGTAAGTAATGTTTTGTGTTGAGTGAGGAGCTCTGGAGAACATGGGTGATTAATGTTTTTTGTTGAGCGAGGAGCTTTGAAGCACATGGGTAATTAATTTTTTTTGTTGAGCGATGAGCTATGAAGCACATGAGTACTTACATTTGTGTTGAGCAAGAATCTTTGGAGCACATGAAAAGATAAGATTTGGAAGTGTTGGGCATAAGCCCTAGATCCTTCTATGTTGATGTTGAGCATAAGATCTGGAGCATTGGATCCTTGGCCATTGTATCCCTAGGTGTATCGTACAAGTACATCCTAGCATTAGTGTTGAGTGAAGAGCCGTGGAATTGCACTAAGTTTGTAACTCCCTATTAAAGCATTGAGTATGGGCTCTGGTAAGTGCTAGGGGTTACTGAAAAGAATTTAATAACTTCCAAGTGAAAATGACTCGAGAAAAATATTGATCTCATCATACTTATTTATAACTGATTAAATGAAATTTTGATTTTCTGTATTCTCATCAAGTACTGAAGAACTACCACGTTATACGAGGTAAATCCAACATGCAAGAATATTTAGAGTTGCCTAACCTAGTAGACCTAACCATCGACCTATTTGACCTTAATGAAGAAGTGGCATTAAGTCTAGGGATCATGGTATATGATTCCCCAAATACAAATGTTAACAAGTGTTATATTATTATGTATTTTATACATGGGATGTATAAAGAATAAATATAATAATAATATTAATGATGAAAGAAAGAAAGAAAAGCTCCATCCATTATTGTTTATTATTTAAAGATAATAAATAGTCCAATACCTACAAAATTCTAATTGGGAACTAGTTGAAAGTTCCTAAGTTAAAAATTACCCAAAGTAATTAAAAAGGGTTAAATAAAGAAACCAAGGTTTATTGATTTAACTGCCCCTTTGACTGAAAAGTATGTCTATAAAGACTCAAGCCAAGGAAAGGCTTGGGGTTCTGATCTATCATTTGGAGGAGTCATTTTCTGCCTGTTTTTCTCTCAATTAAATTGTTGGAGAACATTTTCCTTGAAGGAAAAATGAGAACTGATCCAGACCTGATATATCAGATAGGAAACCCTACCTTAGGAGCTCTAATCTACTTGCATGTTGGAGTCCAATTCGGGGGGATCCGTATGAAAACTAGGAATGGATCCAGGTCATGGTTGGGTGGAATGTGGTAGTTCCCAAGTGATTCGGTCATCTAATACAGAGGTCAGATCTACCTTTGAATTGTTAGTGCTGGTTATTTGAATGTGCAGGTTCAGCCATTAAAAGAGCTTCAAGTTACAGGTATGAATCCCTAGGCTTCCTATTCCATTTTTCTAGATTAAATGTTGGCTATGCTAGGTAAATGCTTACATTGGATTTCCTAACCCCATGGGGGCTTCACTTGTTGACCAATATCCTATCACGTTAGTTCATATTGTGGGTTTTAAAATTATTAAAAATTGAACCAATATATTGCAGGTATTAGGGGGGATGAGGGGGTTAAGGTGGGGATGGGTAGGGTTGTTTATAAGGATTGAGGTATAAAAATGGGTGGGGGGGAGGATTTAAGTATTGGGAGCGGGTTTCAACAAAAATATTTTGGGTCAATATCTATGGAAATTAAAGGTATATTCTTTAATATCCCACGATCGCACGTGCTATGTGAGATTTTCACAAAGTGAAGTCCCCGTGCCTAACCCTATGTTTTTGTTTCTCTGGTTAAAATATGCTAGGGTTTGCATTATTTTAATATTGACCCTAGGTTGTAAGTTATTTTCTATACCAGATTTATCTAGGGTTTATTCATCAGTTTACTTCTGCAATTTTGAATTTATTTATAAATGTTTATCAAGAATTCTGCACCCTAGTTTTAATTCCTATATTAATTTTACTAGGTTAAGTATAAACTAGGTTTTATTTCAGAACTAGGACCTATCTTCTTTTTGGAATTTTTACTCTATTGACATATTTCATTTGTCAACAGAGCCATGTTAAATTAAATACTAGTTCAGACCTAATGTGTCATCTAAAACCTAGATTAGAATCTATCTAATTAAAACCAATAGTAAACACATTAGAATACTAATTACAATATATATTAACAGTTATAGAATGGAATTATAAATCAAATCAACTAAGTACAGATTACAAGTAGATCCACATTAAATCAAATATAAATAAACCAATAAATACCTTTTAAAATCTGCATATTTAAAATACACATTAACTACTAAATCATTACATTAAAATAACATCATCATAAAGAAAATAGGAAGAGTAAGTATCATGACCATTCTTTGGTCCAATATCAAATCTCCTTTCATAATTAAAATCCGCAGTCCTAATATTAAAATCCACAGGCCTATTATTATAAATTCACATAATCAAATCTTATGCCATAAAATCAAATAGCCCCATTTTATTCTCAACTCATAGCCATAGCATAACAATTAACCAAAGTATTATCATAATCTTTAAATAAAGAAATCAGTGATTACATTAAGGTCACATGAACGAATCCTGTAGACTACATTGCTATTCGCTTACATAACCACGATACACTTTATATTAAAACCTACAGTAAACAATAATACATAGGAAACATTGTATAATCCACATCGTAATCTATACACAGTCCAAGTAAATATACAGGGGAGGGAAGGAATCGAATCATGTGGGCACCCAAGCCCCAAACGTAATCATCCAATTTAATTACATACCCATTAAATCAAAGAACGACTAGGATTCAAATCATGTAGCATCGTTTTACATCCATCATGACCACGTTGTACACAGAGTATAAGCGGCCTTTAATAAACAAATCAATTACATTCACTACAGCAAGGTTGTGAGACCCCATGGTCTGTACTCATGCTGTAAGCACATCCTTGACAACATTTATTTAAATACATAGTCAATTAAAAGTAAACATACAACAATGACATCCATCGTGGGTTTTTGCCCATCGATTCTTCACTTTTCCACATATCATAATAATAAAAAGAAACAGTAAGAATTGCAACCAACCAAGCTATCGCAACAACCATGGGAAGGGATCATGCCACGCACGGCATGGACATCAACCCATACGCTGTCAAGTTTTACAACTAAGGAATAAATACAAGAAAATATACACAGAGCATCCACGCGAGAAAATTCCTCATATAACAAAAGATTTTTAAACATCTATCACAGCATAAAATATTACACACAGTCTAGTCTATTAACCATTGCCAAAAGATGCAGGAGATATGTTATTTACAGAGTCACCATTAAAGTCTGAAATTGAAATTTACACAGTCTTTCCAAGGGCTATGGCACCATTACATGCAATGGTGTTTCCCAGGCTTAAAACCCCCAAATAAAAAATACGATTTACATAGTCAAACATAATCTACTAAAATTCCCAAGTTTCCCCAATTCATTGCTAACAACACCATCAATTTACAAACTCAAAACTTGCATACACATGCCCGAAGGAGAATTGAAATCCCACAAAAAAACCCAAACAACAACGTGATAACCCAGTCCTATCCACAATGTCGAGAGGTGACAAGCTTATGCTTGTGTAACAAGCTTACTGTGACTATGACGGTATCATCCTTGAGTTGGCTGCAAGCTCTGAGCCATCCCACTCCTTGCTTACCATGTCACATGCAACCACCAACACGAAGAGGATGAGAAGTGTGACATGGAAGGATCCATGAAAGCAAACAATCAAACATAGGCAAGAAACCAACAGATCTTACCTTCATAACCAGGGTGTCATCTCTATTCCTAGTGCAAATCCGAGACCACGACCATCCAAATACCAAGCGAAATGACCAAACCATTCGTGGAGCCAATCCCTAAGCTTGGACTTCCCAAAACCCAAGTAACATTAATGGCACCAGCCTGGTGTCCACTATCCACCCAAAACCCACATTTCCATAGTTTTTCATTCGTAACCACTTATACTATGAAACAAGAACTTTATACTAATAACGAGAACTCTAGGCATAAAAACGATGATTTTTGCAAAAAAAACACCAAAAACACCCGTAAATAGAAAAGTGTTAATACCAGTATACACTTTTTGGGGGGGGGGTTAAAAATAGAGCCATGTCCAAACATCCCATACTGTTGTTTACAAAAACTTTAAAATCAACCCCTAAATTGGAAAAATATTTTTTTCTCAA
>LPNX011089608.1:833735-843975 GCA_001517045.1 Pseudotsuga menziesii
AGAGTCTTCAAGTGAAGAGTGCCTTTCTTTGTCATCTTGAAATCATAAACAAGTATATCAACTTCCTCTAATTTCAATATGTCAATGCGGCAGCGATTTATTTTTTGACCCTTTCTTTTTCTCTTTATGCAAACCCTTTTCTCAACTACCATCTCTGCTTTGTACACACCATCAAATGGGTGTGTATCCATTTCATACCAATGTACTTCTATTGATACTACTTCTTCATTTTCTTTATTCACCTTCATAACTTTTGCAATCCAGAAAGGATAATCACATGCATAATCTGTAGCCAAAACTGCAATCATGCAACCCTCCTTGATATCTTGTACTGAGCCCTTATAAAGGTCTTCCATCTCTCGATGCTTTGCAGATGATCTTCTAGAGCCAATATACATTTCTCTTTCCTCTACTTGAGAAAACTCAACACCTCGAGGTTCAACATTTGTTTCCTCATTTTCATTTGTTACTCGTGGCCAAGTAAATGGAGACTTCAAATATATATCTCCATTTGTAGAGTTTGAAATTATGTCACTTTGCTCCATGAAAAAAGACTCCCACCATACAGAATCAGCAACATCAAAGTACTCATATGTATCTTCGATAGATTTTTTTATTTCTTCCATGCATTGAGAAGAATTAACATCTCTATTGTGTCACCTTGCATTATGAATCTCTGAAGATGATTGCAATAACAATAAATTTGAAGCATACATTTGACGATTTGGGATGAATTTCAAAAATGCCAAACCTGATTGCTTTTCCAATTCACCTCCTCCGCCTACGCTCCATTCACCTCCACCTTCCTCCACCTCTCCACCTTCGTCGGTCTCTTCTCTCCCCTCCCATACTCCCACTCAGTGCGGCCATCCTCCATCTCCGCCTCCCTTCCACTCCACCCTCCTCCCGCTTCCACCTCCTCCGCTGTCAAAACAAGGGGAGCACCGCTCCATGGGCGCCAAAGGGCCGCCCTTTACTGGTGATGCGATTCTCAGAATCGTGCCACCAGTAAAAGGCGGCCCTTTGGTGCCCATGGAACGGTGCTCCCCTTTTTTGATGGCACCACCAGTAAAGGGCAGCCCTTTGGCGCCCATGGAGTGGTTCTCCCCTTGTTTTGACGGCGGAGGAGGTGGAAGGGGGAGGCTCTACCATCAAAACAAGGGGAGCATCGCTCCATGGGCGCCAAAGGGCCACCCTTTACTGGTGGCACGATTCTCAGAATTGCGCCGCCAGTAAAGGGCGGCCCTTTAGCGCCGGAGGAGGTGGAAGGGGGAGGCTCTACCATCAAAACAAGGGGAGCGTCACTCCATGGGTGCCAAAGGGCCACCCTTTACCGGCGGTACGATTCTCAGAATTGCGCCACCAGTAAAGGGCGGCCCTTTACTGGTGCTGCGATTCTCAGAATCGTACCACCAGTAAAGGGCGGCCCTTTAGTGCCCATGGAGCGGCGCTACCCTTGTTTTGATGGCGGAGGAGGTGGAAGCGGGAGGAGGGTGGAGAAGAAGGGAGGCGCAGATGGAGGATGGCCGCACTCAGTGGGAGGATGAGAGGGGGGAGAAGGGACCGGCGGAGGTGGAGAGGTGGAGGGAGGCAGAGGTGAATGGAGCGCGGGCAGACTTCCATCTCATTATAGAAGCTCATATATATATAGCAGCTCATAAATGGAGCGCGGGCAGATTATATATAGCAGCTCATATATATAACAGACAAAAAAAATATTTGCCTCTGAATTGTTCATCTGAGTAGATAGAGCAGACAAAAAATCTTTACCTCTGAATTGATCCATTCAGCAGACGTTTACAAAATTTACATATCATTTGTATCGTAAGGTAAAATGTAAAGCACCCCTATTCTCACAATGACGAAGTTAAAATCACAACAGATGTTTAAAATCACAACAGAATAAACATATGATCATTACATTGCATTTGAAAATGGCTAGTTAAGAAGGTTTGAGTCAATAATTTTGCATATTCCACAACTATATGTTGTGAGTGTGTTTAACTCAAATTGGACTAGAATGGTGGTGCCAATCAGTTGTGAGGAACAGTTGGATAGGTAGAAAAAGTGGAATTAGCAGCTTCATTTGAGCTCACAAAGTCAACAATCTATTTCTCAAGGACTCAAACAGTTTTAGAAATATATATAGTTTTCTCAAAATACAAATACAAAGTTTTCATGAAAAAAAAATATTATTAATGATAAGTTATTTGTTTTCTTTCTTAAATATTTGAATAATTAGTAGTTTATAAATATTTTAGACCTAACCATTGTTTTATGCTTAAAATTACAATATTTAAAATTTTCCTTCAAATGAAGTATAATGTGAAGATTTACCTTTCCTAACTATGATTCATTTATAAAAAATAAAATGTATTTTCTCTCGAAATAACCAATAACCTAGGAAGCACATGTTTAAAAGTGTATCAATAAGCAAAAAGAAGAGAGATCTATACAAATTTCAAAAGGTTAAGGGTATCATAAACATGTCGAAGATACCTCAAAAAGCCCAAACTGGATTGAAATAAAGTCGGACGTAGTCAATAAATATTGTAAACCGAGCACAATGGGTGACAATAAACATTGTTTAAATATTTGAATCCTTGACTATAAGCATTTATTTTTGTCTATGATGGACGCCTCGATGGAATATTGAATAAGACTGTGGTCATCACAAATCCACAATGCTGGATTTGCCATATTGTTTTTTGATAAAATGAATCTACACAGTTTCCAACAAGCAAAGGACGCCTCATGGAATGTTGATTAAGACTTTTCTCATCACAGGTTTGTAGTGTTGTGTTTTCCCTATTCCATTATGATAAATAGAATCTATTTAGCTTCCAAAACATAGTACAGGATGTCTCCATGGAAGATGTTTAATAGAGGGCAGAAAGATTGTTATGGACTTGACAACAACTGTAAGTAAACAAACCTCTGGAGTTTGAGATTATAAGAAAAAACTCCCTTTCAAACTCTCATCAGAGTTCTTATCTTCAATGGTTGTGATGTTTTGATGTTTCGGGATACACCATCTCTGGAAAAGGATAAAGCAAATCCAAAACCATGTTGTAACAAGGTTTCAAAATTTAGGGCAATACACAATAATTTAGAAGAAAAAACAAATATTGTATAATATTGGCAAAAACCTACTTCCAATACTTTGAGCTTTCCCATTATTAAAATAAAACCAAAATATAAAACCTTAAAAAAATTCAGGATTTTTAATGGACACCAGATAAGTAAAAACAAAAACCTATCAAAAGGTTTTCACATAAGAAAATATAGATTCTCAATATTTGTAAGCCTTGAAAATTCCCTTCTTAATAAACTATTGCTCCATCGATAGAATGTTCGTATCTTCCATTTATTTGGCTTGTATCTTCCAGTCAGGATGAAGATCTTTTGAAACAACCCTAATCAACCTCTTAACCGCTAGAATATTCCTCATATATTGGGATTTGATCAACAAATAAAGATTTATACTACAATTGGTTGTTAGAATTGCCATCATCATTTCTGGAAGTCGCTCGTGGCTGCTTCGGCTAACGACAACTATTTTTTTTTTGTATTGTCTTTATTAGCTGTGGTGGCTACTTCTATTGGCCGTATCTATCTGAAACGTGAATTGGATGACGACGGAGGAGGAGGCTGCTAAATGGCACGGTTGTTTTTTGGGCGTGATGTTCTATTAGAATTGCCAGCACTTCTGGAATTAGTTGCTTACATAGGCTGTTGCCGCTGCTACTGAATGGGGCGGTTGTCGTTTAGGCACGATGTTATGTTAGAATTGCCAGTACTTCTGGAATTAGTTTCTTTCTCTTGCTGCAATGGGCCACGAAACGCTCGGCTGCTGTTGTTGTTCCAGCTTGAGCATTTCTTTTTATGAGAGACGGTGATCTCTCTAGACCATAGGTTGGAGCCGTTCAGGAGGAGGTCTTTGTCCACGCTGTCTACCTCTGTAAACTCCACATCGGCATACCCTTGTGGGTTCCCAAATTCGTTTGTGGGGATTGTTATGCGATTCATTGTTCCGTAGCAATCAAAATGGCTCTTCAGATCTTTTGATGTGCACCAGTAGTCTACATTATCCACGTAAACTAAATAATTTTTGAACTGTCCTCCTCCCTGCATTTTCGCTTCTTCTTGGTTGTTAAAATCTATTTCTTTTCATGTAAGATCAAGACCAATCAAGTTAATCGTAGTGAAAAGATGAACCTTTAAACAACTCGTTTTCTTTCCTATATGATTGATTGTATATCCAAGTTCTTACAATGGAGTTAAAGTATTGTGAGATGAGTAGAGGAATGACATGAAAGAAGTTAATTTATGGAGCATCAGCAACTGTCATCGAGATAAACAAGTGTCACTAAGTTAAGCCAATCCATCCAAGTCACCTCCTCAACAAGTGTAATTAAGTCAAGTGATCACCCTCCTCCCTTCCGCTCCACCCTCCTCCCTCTTCCACCTCCTCCGCTGTCGAAACAAGGGGAGCACCGCTCCATGGGCGCCAAAGGGTAGAATCACGCCGCTAGTAAAGGGCGGCCCTTTGGCGCCCATGGAGCGGCGCTCCCCTTGTTTTGACAGTGGAGGAGCGTAAGTAATGGTATGCCTACCTTAGTATCCAGGTATGCATGCGTAGCAAAGTAAGAGATGCTAAATGCTAAGGATCTAGATAACCTGATGTTGACAAAACTAAGAGTAAGCTGGGTGAATAATACCCTGACTTTCTAAATATAACAAGGATGAAAATGATATCAGAGTGGGACGAGTTGGCTTGGTTACTTGGCTACTTGGCCTAGATGCTCAGCTTCTTGGATCGGCTAATCCACTGGGATGGCTATGGCTACTTTACTTGGATCACTACTACACTTTTCAATGGATGCTTTTTTTCCTATTAGACGTTGATTCCTCCTTGCCCGATGCGGACAAGCACCTACGGAACTTCTAGTTCGAGAGTGAGTAGCCAGGGTTTATTTGGAACAACCTATTTATCCAGTTTATTCACTCCCAGCAGCTTCTAAGTTGTACCAACATGGGTGACTCACTACTCACTACATGCATTTCAGGTCTAGACCTTACCCTACCAATAGACCTAGCTATTGGATTGTGCCCTGGCTTTGGCCAGGGATATTTTTTCTCGCAGGCGATAAAGCCTACTTGCTAATACATAAGGAGATAAATCATTTCATTTATGATTGTATACTTACCTCTCCCGATGCGGGAGAGAGCTCATTGTCCATGCACTTTAGACGACTTATGTATTCTATTATGTTGAATGAATTATTAATGGATCTATGTGTATGCGCCTTCATCAACAAAACATAATTATCAAGTTAAATAGAAGGAATCAACCAAGAAAGGATAGATCCCACTGATAGACTAGAGGAAAATGTTCCTGCTCAGTCAGGCCCGTCCGGTAAGTCCTCCCATGATCCTTACAAAGACAGTGATCAACTTTTGACTTAGGACATCACCACATTTTATTATTATACCTCCGTCGGCTGTATTTCTGATCTTGGCATTGACTATGGAATTGGTGATTATGGATCCGGATCTGAGCGAGAGCATTGTTGTTCATGGCCAAGCAGATATGCCAATATCTCATAGTAGAGTGGCTATGAAGATCCACCAAGTTCTTCAACACCTGCGACTAGTGGTTTTAGGTGTAGGTTCAACGTCTGTATGGAAACATCATATATGAACAAGTATATACCACTCACTCAGAGTCGTAACCAAGAGCAGAGTCGGGGGAGCGTCACTCCATGGGCGCCAAAGGCTTGCCCTTTACTGGTGGCACGATTGTCAGAATCACACCGCTAGTAAAGGGCGGCCCTTTGGCGCCCATGGAGTGGTGCTCCCCTTGTTTTGACGGCGGAGGAGGTGGAAGCAGGAGGAGGTGGAAGCGGGAGGAGGGTGGAGCGGAAGGGAGGAGGGTGATCACTTGACTTAATTACACTTGTTGAGGAGGTGACTTGGATGGATTGGCTTAACTTAGTGACACTTACTGGTGGCGCGGTTGCCCTTTCCTTAGAGCAATCAAGATGATGCAGGTGAACATACTTATATGAGAGAGATAATGGATGTTTTTCCAAGGCAATTTCCTACAATGCTCTACCCATATAATTGTATGAAATGAATCACTTATGGAGATATCCACTCTCAAACCATTCCGAAGCAAGCACTATGTTTAAAGAGAATGAAAAGGAGGTTGTTTCACATCATGATACAATTATGGTTGATAATATCAACTTAGGTGAAGAGGAAGAGGGAAGAAAACTGAATGATGATAGAGAAAATAAAAATATTGAGGATACACTTAATGGAATTCCAAGAAAATATGAGTCTGACAGTCTCTATTTGAAAGAATTCAAACCCAAGATAGAGTTGAACACTATTATGAAAGTTAAGAAAAATAAACTAGAAACTCAGTAAGAATTTGAATATGAACATTCACCTTTCAAAGATGTAATAGGTATACCTAGAGTGTGTACTACCCCATTTAATTCCAATATGAATAAGACCCATAACTATTGTAAGATAAGAGGAATCTAGTTGATGTATAATATGTGGCAGGGGCATATGAACTTGTCAAAAAACCACGTAGTTAAAGCATTGGCTGTGAAATTTTTGAGGAAATTATGCCCCAAAAAACTAACAGAGAACATTAATGTTATTGGAGAGAGTCCCAAGAACGTGTTTATAACACATAAAAAGTACATCAAGAAAGCAAAGAAATTATGTGAAAAAGGTTATGATGATGACTAAGAAGATTACAGTTGGCTCATCAACTTTCTAAAAGGATATAAGTTTTCCCAATACTCACAGGTATAATATGTTTCTTCCACTACACGCGAGTGTACATGGATGTTTTGATCACTCAACAACCATAGAAGATGAAACAAGGGTGCACCTATTCCATTTCCAAGTGCACTTGAAAGGAGATAATACAGAGAGAAAAGTGATATACAAATATTGTTGAAGAGCTAATGAATGCCATCTAGAACTTGACCATTGATTTTGAATACGTTTGTACAAGTTGACATGTAACCATTGAATGCGAGGTTACCCTTTAGACTAGAAACCATCATCTAAAAAAGGAAACAAGAAAAATGTGTTAAATGGTTTAAAAATTTATTACAATATAATATTCAAGGATTTATCTTTGGAAAACATAACTTTGCTTTGTTCCTTCATAAAAAATGAACATTAGAATTCCTCGCTGAAAACAAATGTGAAAATGGTGATACATGTTAAAGTTTAAGACAAGAGAAAAAAAGAGAAAGGATGGAACACCAATGGGCATATTCATTTCCTTCTCATTATTAAACAACATCATATATAGGATTGCATTTCTAGTGATACCATGGGACATTACCATAGATAAGAAAATACTATGGGTTACTAATTAGATAAGGTGACCAAATAAACTACTCAACTAACCAACTAATTAATACATTATTGACCAGCGAGATTACAATTATTAAAACAACCCCTTAGTCTCAACTGGGACAATATTCTCAACACTATCAATTCCTAAGTTTTGTCTTTGAAACTCAAAAGGAAGTGTTCCCAATGATTTGGTAAACATGTCATCCAATATCTCGTTGTAGCTACAAAATAGTAAAGTAATATCTCCATTATTGACTAACTCACGAATGAAATGATAATGAGTGTCAATATGTTTTCTCTTTCTATGAAAGACATTATTCTTGGACAATGTTATTTCAGAAATATTGTCACAAAAGATAGGAGTTGGATCCTTTTTTCTTTTCATTTCATATCTTCTAAAATTCTTTTTATCCAAACTACATGGAAAGCTGCTGTGATGACTACTACATACTCTGCTTTTGTAGATGACATGCTGAAAATGCCATTGTTTTGTAGATGCCAAAGATATCAGATTTGTACCCAAATGGAAAGCATAACTATATGTGCTTTTTCTATTAGCAATACTTCCCACAAAAATCTATGATAGTGTACCCTATGAGAGTACTAGATGGTGAATGAGTATACCAAAGGCCATATCCAATTGTTCCTGCAAGATATCTCAGAATTATTTTTCCAACTTTCCAATGAGAGTCTTTGGTAGAATCTATAAATATGGAAATGAGACCGACAACATACATCAAATTAGTTCTAGTTGCAATTAAATACATTAAAACTCCTACCATTCTTTTGTAGAGTGTAGAATTTCCTATTGGTCCATCATCATTCTTTGCTAACTTGGTGCCTACAGCAATGGTGGTTTCCACTGGTTTACATTTATCTATTCTGAATCTCTACAAAACATCTAGTCACAAGATTTACATGAAAATACAAGAGGAGATGGTTATAATGTTGAATGAGAATAGTTGGGATGATGTCAAATGCAACTATCCAGAATCAAGCTCAATAGAAACCTTAAAACAGTTTTTTGTTGCATTCAAAAAGGTATGTTGATCTATGATACATCCTGAATTATTTATTTCGTAAATCATTTAATGTCTTTTTTATTACTTATAGAAAAAAAAATCATTTGAAGATGCCAAAGAGGGGTACAGATGGAGTACCAAAGTCCTTCAAAATTCATATCCAAAGAGCCAAAATAGAACGACAAAGGAGACAAGGTCTTGAAAATGTTGAACTTGATGATACACTTGATCATTATATTTGGAATGGGCTTGACACTGTGCAATATAAAGTCATTTTAGGTGACTGTACAGAAATTGCAAAAATTGTTCCTAAAAAGGAGTACAGCCTAGTTATTGTAGATATCCCTCATGGATTCAATATACGAAACACTACTTATGATTGTGAGCCTTATACTTACCAATCATTCAGTAAAGTGGTTTCAGGATTTGTAGATGTCACAACATCACCACTATGGAGATTCATTGTTTTCCATTTTGACACACAATTAGGGGGGTTGTTGACATCCTTCAAGGGTAAAGCAAAAACAAGGAAACAACTTTATTGGTAATATATTTGCACTATTATTATCAATTTATTGAATTTATAAATAAATTATATTTATTGATAAGTTAATTCAATTCTTTTTTTAATTTTGACTGCAGGCAAAAGCCTAATATTCATAGCTCCAGTAGTGATCCATTTCTGAATGATATTGAAAACATACATCTTGCAACTTGGACAAAAGATGAGACTTATGAATCTCTTTTAATCAATAAAAAGAGTGAAGGAAAACATAGTCATATGTTGACTTATAATGCCGTGGTTAAAAATTTGACATATGAAGAAAGGGATTTGAAAGGAGTGGTTGTAAACAACTATCAAAAGCCACAAGCTTTGATTAATTATCTCATAGATACATTTTCAAGTGAAGGAGATTGGGTCTTAGATTTGTTCTCGGGTTCAGGTCAAATTTTAGATATTACATATGGAAACATATTTCAAGTTTTATTGTTTTTTATTATTCATTAATTTTTTTTAAAGTATGCTTCTTTATGTTATTTGTCTTAACTATTTTTTTTGTTTTTGGTGATTAGGTACAACAATAGCATGCTCCTTACAAAAAGGAAGAAATTGCATATCCATTGATAATTATCCACTACAATGCAATTACACCAAGCAAATAATTAATGCTATTCAAGTTCTTCCAAATGAATTACAAGAAGTTGGTTTGAAGAAAGGGGAGTTTAGTGAAACACTTGTGGCAAAGATGTCAAAAGAGCCTCAACCCCCATTAGGAGGGATGTTTGGAAAGGAGCACTTTGGGCATCTTGCAGACATAGAAGACCCAATGGAAGAGGACATTAATGTCCCCGAGGAAAGCCAAGCTCCAGAAAATTCCAATTTCGATGAAGAATTTGGCCTGCATGATATTGTTGATTAGTTGAGTGTCTTGAAGAAAATGTTTAATTTGACAAATTTTTCATAAGATATATTAGTACTGTTTTGACTTTCAGACTTTATTTTAGAAATCAAATCTCTATTATATTGTTTTTAATATGTTATTTGCAAATATATGGTATAGTTTTTCGTGAATTTATGTGAATCGTAACATTTTGGAATATAGTATGAAATAGTATCATTTTTATACAAAAATTCTATGAAAATCTATTGAAAATGGTTGTAAATGTCTTTTTTTTCTAGAATTTCTTAGAATTTTATCAATAAAAAAAGTCTTCTTTTGCCTATAAAAAAAGTCTTATTTTAAAGGAAAAATTGCAAAATGTATATGATTTTCAATATAAATTGCTTCTAAATGTATGTTATTTTGTTAAATGTCTAAAAAACA
>LPNX011089620.1:0-40548 GCA_001517045.1 Pseudotsuga menziesii
ATCTGATCCCCTAGCTCTCAGTAACCGCTCGAACCCACAGGAATCACATGGGTTAGCGGTATGGGCCTCAAGGCCTAAAAGGAAGGGGACATTACAATGATTCAGAATCCAGATTTCCTATTCATACCTTGTAACATCATAGTTTCATACATGTAATCTTTAAATTGAAATCAAATTGCATTTTCAGATTTCCTATGTAAACAAAATTTGAAAATTTATGATTTGAAACAATTAAACATGAAATGATAAATCAAATTGCAGATTTTCATTTCAAATCCATGCTTACTAAACATATGAATCGACCAAGGTATATCAAATTGAAATTTTAATATCATAATTATTAATATGTCTAAAACAAAAACTGAGCTTATCAAGAAAGCTCCACAAGTCTAAAAAAAAATAAAATGGAAATATGAAAACTTAGACTAATTTGACAGATAGTCATTGCCCTCCACATCCTCCAATGGAACAACACCTAGTTCCTTTGACTAATGATACGAAGCAGCATGGGCAGAAGATGCTGTATCAATACAATCCTTCCTACCATCAATAGAGGTGGAAGAACGTGCCATAGCCTAATTAGACCTAGGCATGGATACCTCATCTAAATCCCCACACAAAAGGCTTCCTAGAAGAACTAGCCAAAGAGAGCTGAGCCATTAGCCAATCAGGGGTATCGATGTTTGCATTTTCAAGATTCACATCCCATAGCTTCGATGGACCCTTGCTATACTTTGGCTTCAATTGAAAGATGAGGCCGAAATTTGAGTGTGTTGCCGCCTAATTCTCACCTCGGGTCACGTGGCAGAAATCTTCAAGCCACTGGGTGCGACCTTGGGGGCAAGCAAGAGTCAAGTGCTGTCACTTGATTTTGACTCCTCCGTCTAGGCTCTCTCCTAGTGAAGCTAAGGGGGGTGGTCCTTAGTAAAATAAACTATGGTGTTTAATCTATAAAAATACAACAATTAGTCTAGGAGATGAGATAAAATAAAACTTCGAAACTAAGATAAACTGCAAATAATTTGAATGACTAGCATATAAAATAACATTTCACACAACACATTAATTAACTTAAGCATAAAATTAAATAAGATTGCCAGACAGACCAGTGCTAATGGAGTGCTTGTGTGAAGGGGTTGCTAGTGAAGTCTTGAGAAGTATTGCAGTTGTCTCAGTTGGTCAGTTTTAGAATTATTAAATGAGTAATTTGGGAGTGGGCCAATTCTTGGTAAATTTTATTATGAATGTGGTAATGATCTTTATTATTACGGAGAGATGGTATTTTAGATATAACCGGGGGTACGAGGAATATGGCCAGATTTACCAAGGAGTGGCTCTCACAGTGACATGTGGGCTAGATGGAGTCGCAGGGTTGTGTTCAACACTACACCAAACGAGGATCTGGCCTAATGGTGCCCTGCGGTCACTTTCTAGTGGTTCCCGCTTCACTTGCAGAATTTCCCCACAACCTGGTAAAATCGCATGAAGTGCCGGATTTTCACTTGTAGGAATTAATTGAAGTGTTCAACTAATTACTAGTCTCTTCAATCCCTTTCTGATTGTCCCATCGATCCAGCCAAAGGCCTGTAGTGGTCACAAGAGCATACAGGGAATGAAGTCTTGTAAATTTTAAGTTTTTTAGGAACTAAGTGTGAGTTTTTAAAATCTCAGTGCCGATATTCTCGTTACTGAGAACACAACCGGATTGATTAATTTTACTTAAAGACCTTTTAAGGAAATTGAAAAAATTAAAAAAAAAGGTGAAATAGTGCGAATCCCCCCTAGGGGATGGGGTGTGGGCACTTGGCTGCCCACTTGCTTCTCTTTTTACAATGATTTAGAAATAGAAAATACTTGTGTTCCTTTGTAGAATAGGAAAACACAAGTTTTTACAATTTAGGGCCTTAAAGAAATGGCCAATGAGAGAAGTATGAGAGCAGGGATCTCCGGTTTGACTTGGATCTTCAAAATTCCGCCAGAGTACCTCTTTCTTCGATCAATCTCTGCTGCAAAACTGTGAACAAAATTTGATCAAATATGCTAGAAAATCATATTAACACATAAAAAATTTAACCAAAAGTTCAAGTACTTTAAAGATAGAAAAATTCTAGATATTAAACTAGTACTTGCTTGTGATTAGATCTTGTTAAAATGCTACTTTAATAATCAGATCTAAATCTTTAAATGTGCATATGTAAAAAAGAAAGCTAAGATATTTTCAAATATTTTAAAGAGATTTAGATATGCAATAAGAACTAGTAACTAAAAAATTGAAATTTTGTGTGACGAAAAGAAAGGAGAAGAAAAATGCCCCAAAGCTTGGAAGCTTGGGAAATGAAGTTTTTTTTGAGTGGAGAGCAAAGGGATTGAGATATTTTTCAAACGAACGTAGAGGTATGGTGGAATCAAACAAGAACCAACACTTCTTTAGGGTAGATATCCCTGCACAGTTTGAACAATTACTACACCAAAGCGTTATATCCGTGAGTATTTAAGCAAAAGATTAGATAGTATGCATACAAACAAGTAAAACATATACAAATCTAAGTTCTACTCACATAAATAACTCAGAGAAACAAATAAGAAACTACTTATTTATCTTCATCTACCAATTATCATTAATCCTTCAAAGACCGGTTAGAACAACAAAGAATGCAGCGAGAAACCGATACAGTTATACCTCATATAACACAAGAAATCACCACACACTGATGCCCGACACAAGTATGCCTCCAAAGCCTTCACTTTATTCCACAATAACAAAATTATAACATACAGGAGCAGAGGTTCAATGCCCAAATCATCCCTCAAGAATGAAGAGAGGTTGTCTGCTTATATAGAAAATAGAAAACTGGCAAGGATAAGAGGGGCGCATATCCTCAAGGATGCGCTAGCTCCCAGTGAGTTGGCAAGTGGTTGGATGAGGGTTGACAAGGGAGTTGGGAAGTGGCAACATCACTCCCTTGAGGAAGCACTTTTCGAAACAATTGTTTTTTCCCAAAGCACATAATATTTTCCACTTGGCTTGCGTCCCCACATGGAGAATTGCGCCCCTCTTGAGGAGGAAAAATTCCAAACTCCACAAACTCACTTAAACGACAACATCTAGCTGTCCCCCTTGCCTGGGTACTTGCCAAAATGATTTGCCAAGTCATAAAACGCATTTTTGGCAATTATCCTTTATTTTTTTTAATTGCCGAATTTTTTAATGTTTCATTTTTTTGGGTTTTTCGAGTAATTATTAATTTTGGGGTTGAATAATTACTTGAAAACTTAGGAAAGTGGGTCTAGGGGTTAAGTGGGTGCTCTGAGTTAGAAAATGAGCACCCGCATGGCAAAAACAATCTCCTAGCCACACTTTTACAATTAACTTATAAATAATAAGCCTATAAAAATGGGAAATATATATATATATATATATATATATATATATATATATTTCTAGAAATAAAAAAAAAACCTAGGGGGGACTTAAGACATATTCATAATGACTCAAAATAATGATTAGCATGGTAATATACATCGACACAGGTTTTAATAACCTCCTACGGCTTAATTAATAAGGTGATTATTTTAGCTTTGGAGGTTTGGGTGAAAAACTCGAAAATTATTTATAGCTTAAAAACAATAAATAATTAACAAGGAAAAACACCATAGAGTAATGTATTAATAAATAAGTCCTAAGAAGCCAAACCTTTTACATAAAGTCATCATGCTAACTCATTTTATTACAATTCCCCATGGGGTATGAACATGTTAAAAAAAATTAATAAAAAGGGCCCAGGAAGCCCTGCAAGGAGTTCTCAACTTGAAGATTTGAACAAGTGATTGTTCATCTTTGGCGGCTCATTTAGAAATCCAACTTAGTGCAACTTAGTTGGTAACATCTGGCTCCAACTGTGGGGCGTGTGATTGATCTGAACTTCGTGGATATTGATCATACTAGAAACGTCGAATCTCTGGTTCCTGCACAAAACTAGATAAGTCAGGTCACATGCATATATGACCAAATGAAATAACAAGTTGCAAATTATAATACAAGATAATGTAAAACAAAAGAATTTCTATGGAAATAATCTATTATACAAAACTTAAGCTAGGAAATAAAATGCATAGGAAGGGTTATAAATACATGATACAAAGATGCCCCCATGGGCATTAGATTTTATCATTGAAGAATAACTTCAGAAGCTGCCTGCTCACTGGCAAAGTCTGCTTTTCACCATCTATGTCGCTTAAATGAAATGAATTAACACCGGCTATGTCATGAATGATGTAGGAACCCATCCATAAACTGTCAAACTTTCCATGTTTTCCAGGCTTTTCTCTCCTCTTGTCGCACACCAATACTGTATCTCCCTTCTGAAAAGCTCTAGGCGTAGATGACTTGTCAAAATTTCTTTTAATTTTATCCTGATTTTTGATACTTTGATCAACTGCCCTTCCTCTGACTTCATCCAACTCTACCAACTCATGAATCCTGCTCTGATAATCATCCTGATCTGATCCTGATTCTTGTAGAACCTGATACACTGGTAACTTAAGATGAATTGGTAAAGTCACATTCGTGTCGTAGACGAATTCAAAAGGAGACTTTCTTGTTGCACTTTTCTTGATGATTCTATCTGCCCAAAGTGCAAACTTGATTTTACTATCCCAAGACTTCTTATTATCACCAATAATCTTTTTAACAATGGTCATTAAGTTTTTGTTGCTCGACTCAGCAAGATCATTTCCCCGGGGATAGTAATTCGAGGAATGGGATAGGATAATACCATACTTGAAACAGAATGAAGACATGGCTACTGAGCTGAAAGCCTTGGCATTATCAGTGGTTATCTTAGCTGGCACCCCAAATCTAGTAATGATTTTATCTTCAAGGAAATCCATTACTACCTTCTCGGTTGCTGCTTTAGTAGGTATGGCCTCTACCCACTTGGTAAAATAATTGGTTGTGGTCAAAATCCAAGTGTAACCATTACTTGAATTATCCTTAAACTTGCCAATGGAATCAAGACCCCATTGCTGAAAAGGGGCTTGGACTACTACTGGCTTTAAAGGTAGTGCGACAAGTTTTTGTTTTCCTGTGAATAGCTGACATTTCTAGCAATTCCTAACAGACTTGTGCACATTAGTGAATAAGGTGGGCCAATAGTATCCTGCTCTAAGAATTTTGTGGGCTGTAGTTTTAGCTGCAAAGTGACCACCACAAAATCCTCAGTGAAGCTCTTCTAAGAGTCTTTAAGACTCTTCTTCATTTACACACCTAAGTATGAGACCATCCGGGTTTTTCCAACCCAAACCATCTTGAGTAAGACAATACTTGGTGGCTTGTAGTCTTAACGACCTTCTCTTATGGCCAACTAGATGTTCATGACAAGTCAGGTTGAGGAGATAGAAAACTATATCTGAATACCACTTTTGTTGTTGAAGATGCTGAAGCCCTGTTGAACTCGCTGAGGCTGATGAACTGTTCTGACAAATCATACCTAAGGCCTGCTCATTTCCCTCTGTCATCATTTTAGCAAGACCTTGACCGTTGATCAACTTGGTGGGTTTAATCTCTAAGTCATACTCTTGGATCTTAGATACCCACTTTCCCCTTATACTAAGGCAATCTTGCTGTTATAAGATGTCTTTCACTGCTGAATGGGGCACATAACCAACTACTTTAGAGTACCCAACGTAAGTTATGAAGTGTTTTAAAGACTTAACACGGGCATAGGCATGTTTTTCCATTATAGTGTACTTTAGCTCTGAATTCTGTGAGGACCTACTCATAAAGGCAATTGGTTGTTCCTGACCCTCTTTATTCTTCTGCAACAAAACTCCGACAATAGTATCTTTTGAGGCAAAGGAAAATATCTGGAACTCTTTGGAATAATCAAGGCTAGTCAGGACTGGGGACCTTGCTATGCAATCCTTGATGCTTCTAAAGGCTTCTTTTCCCTCACTATCCCATTCAAACTTGACATCTTTTTTAAGTAATTTTTGCATGGGTTTCATTAACTCGGCTAAGTTTGGGATGAACCTTCTGATGAAATTGATTTGGCCATTAAAGGACTGTAAGGCTTTCTTATTTTGAGGCAGGGAAACCTTCTTTATTGCTTCAACCCTTTCAATGTCTATCTTCACACCATCTTTGGAAATAATGTGTCCAAGCAACTTGCCTTCATCTATACCCAAAACCGACATGGCAGGATTCAAAGAAATACCAAACTTTCTGCATCTTTCAAAAACCTTCTTGAGATGGCCTATATAATTGGATCTTTCTTTGGAGAAAACAATAAGGTCATCTTGATAGATTGCAATTATCTTTCCAATTAACTCATTGAAAGCATAATCCATAGCTCTTTGGAAAGTTGCACTTGCATTTAAAAGACCAAAGGGCATCCTTAAGTATTCAAATGTTCCCCAAGGTGAAGTGAAAGTAGTCTTATGTCGATCTTCTTTCTTAACAAGGACTTGGTTATACCCAGAAAATTCGTCAAGCATAGACATCATACTTGACCCGGTCACCCTTTGCAAAAGGGTTTCCATATCTGGCAAAGGATAGTTATCTTTTATGCACGAGATGTTCAGATTTCGGAAATCAATGCATATTCTCAATTGTCCATTCTTTTTCCTAACAACCACCAAGTTTGAGCACCATGATGAATGTCTTGTTGGAGCAATGATGCCTGCTGCCAACATTTTCTGTAACTCTTGTTGGACCTTGTGAGCTAACTTGGGGTTTTTTCTTCTGAGCTTCTGACGAAAAGGTATGGAATCTGGCTTTAATGAAATTGTGTGCTGAAACACACCGTCCCGGTAAGATTTTAGTTCATCATATGTAAAAGCAAACACACTTCTAAACTCCTTTACCAACTCAATCAAATTTTTTCTCTCTTTCTCAGAAGTCCCTTTTCCAATTTTTATTTTTCTTGGCTCTTCTTCATTGCCAATGTTTATTTCTATGTAATCCTCCAGTTTTCTGGTTTCCTTATTCTTACACCTATCTTGTCTATCAAAAGCTCTTTCCCATTCTACCACTTTCTTAGGGATAGGATTACTAGGCTGCTCATCTTCCCCTTTGTAGGATTCTTCCCCCTGAAAACTGACTTGAAAGTCTGAAAACTCTTTCATGTTATTGATGAAGTTTATAATCTGCTTGTCATCTTTAAACACTTGCCAATGATTTAAGTTGTTTGGGACAGAGGGCCTAAAATATATTTCAAATTTCCCATTTCCCTCTGTCAACTCTTCAATGAATTCTAAAGTAGAAGCTACCACTGCTAGTTTGTCTGCTTCACAGTTTTCTAAACGAGGCATTGCCATGAGGTCTAAAGCATTGAAATATTCCATGGTGTCCCACACAACATTCCTATACTTTATCAGTCTTTCACACTTACAAGCAAACAAATTCTTGACTTGGGAAACAATCAAGTCTGAATCACCTTTGATACTTAACACCTTAATGCCAATGTCCTTTGTAATTTCAAGCCCTAGCAGAAGTGCTTCATACTCAGCTATGTTATTAGATGCATCAAATCAAGTCTATAAGCAAAGTTAAACTTCTGGTTTGATGGTGAAGTTAAAACAATCCCTGCCCCTTTTCCTGACTTAGAAAACACTCCATCAAAACTCATCCTCCATAGTTCATCCACTTATTCATTCTTGCCTTTCTCTCTGATAGGTATAAGGTAGTTTTCATAGATGGCATGGTTTCCCAGACTATCTGTCTCGCAGATGTATTCATTATCTGGTTCATCAGGATCTTCAACATGATACTTCCTTTCCTTTTCCCTATATAGTTTGACATGTGCATCTTCGTAAGTTGGAATCATGGCATAGGTTCAATCCATTTGGATAGATCCTCCAAGGGAGGAAACCCACTTCCTAGATAACAGCATTCCCCATATATCAGGTACATCTATGACTACAATGTCCATGGTCACACTAATGTTTGGATAGGTAGCTAATTTGACTGGAAAATTCAAAATATTATACCCACAACATCAATTTCCCTTGAGTCCATGGCACACACATTCTGGTATGGTCTTGTTATCTTTAAACCCATTTCCTCCATAACTTTCTTGGTCATGATGTTAGAGGATGCACCCGAATCAAGCATACAATTGTGCATCAGTTTGTCATTTGCAATCAATGAAATGTAGAAAGGAGGATGATCTTCTTTGTTAGGGTCTCTACTATGCAAAACAATAGGAGTATCTTCATTAAAATTGTTTTGCTTCTTAGTAGGACTCTCAACCGGATTGTTCACAGCTGTCTCTTTTGCTTTGTTGGCTACCTTTTCCTTGGTCTTTTCAGTAATTGCTTCTTTAGATTTTTCAACATTTTTCTCCTTAGGTTCCTCTTTGGTTTTCATGAAAATATCTCTTTGACTAGGAAATTTTAGGATCTCAATTACTGGGATAGGGATTTTAGCACTAGACAACCAATTACCCAAATCAATATTCAGATCTACATGGGGAGAGATTTTTACCTTTGACATGTGTTGATCTGACTTAGTTGGGATGACATTCCTTCTTCTTTGATAGACCATGCCTTTGTATTTCTCAATGATCTGCTCAAGGGTAGGCTTCTCACCAAAAATCTTTGTAGGATTATCCTCCTCCTGACTATACTCTCTTGCTTGTTTCCACTTTTCTTTGGAGATAGGATGGACATTCCTGGTATTATTTATATAGTCAGGATATCTAGGATAATGCACAAAATTACTTGTCTCCATCTATTCCTGCTCCATTATGTAGCAAAAATTTGGACAAGTGGATTCTTCATGGAACTCTTCACAAGGTCTGCAATAGGGAGGAACCTCATCAACCATGTTGTTTGTTTCAAATTGGTTAGGAGGTCTCTGCTCTTGGGGAGGATACTTCTTCTTCCACTCTTGATTTGGCCTTGGTTGAAAACTTCTTTGATTTTGAACAATGTGAGTTTTCTCCATGGCCATCAATCTTTTTTGCATTGCATTTAATTGGGAAGTGTGGTTGACCATCATCTGTTTCATCAATTCTGTTATTTCCTTGATGGATGCCTTAGTTTGATTTTTACTTTCTGGCTCAACTGCTTTTCCCTTGGAATCATGCAATTTTTAAATGGGAACATTACCTCTACAAAACCTAGGTAGATTGGATTTTCCAGATGCTTGCATGTTTCTGTCTATTTTTTCAGTGGTTTCCATAGCACCATGAAGAGTTGTTGGCTCCTTGTCTCTGAGCTGGTATCTCATTTCTCCTTCAAAGGCTTCTATGTAGTAGATGAGAATTGATGCATCATGAGGTTTAATATCTTTATGTAGTCTTGAAACTAAATCATTGAACTTTTGATCAAACTCCTCGATTGTCTCATTTTCTTTCTTCTTAGTTTCAGTCAAGGCAAGTAACATGTGTCGATTCTCTTTCTTGTCACCCCATCTCGAATTGAAGGCTGTCTCAAACTCTGCGAAGGTCTTGATGCTGTTATCAGCCAGATTGGAGAACCATTCAAATGCATTAACTTCTAAGGATAAGGCAAAGAGCCTCATCTTTACATCTTCAAAGTTTACATTATGGCACCACCTGGCATAACACTGCGCAAAAAATAATAGACGAGACTTCGCAGTGATAGCATCGTTACCATGGAAAGAGGGAACCTTTTCAATGGCTTTATCAAGGATTTGATGAGGATAACCAACAATGGCGGTAAAGTCCAAGGGTTTAAAAAGATTGCCCATGTTGATAGGCGAATTACTTGATTGAGGATCAACAAATAAAAGGTGAATGTCAAGGATTGACTCAGATCTACGATTTTCAAGGATCCTACGAGAAGCTAGCTTGCTTTTCTTCCTATGATAGACCTGTTCAGGCTCAAGGATGAACTGAAGCAAGCCTTCAGAGTTTCTTCTTGTTGAATGCCTTGGTAAATTTAAAAATAGTGGAGTCACCAGATGATCTGAGTAAAATTATTCAAATTTTGACATTCATCAAACAAAGCATAAAAACAAAAAAGAAAACTCGAAGTTGTATTCCGGGAATAAAAAGACTTATCCCCGGCAACGACGCCAAAATGTTGCCGCCTAATTTGCACCTCGGGTCACGTGGTAGAAATCTTCAAGCCACTTGGTGCGACCTTGGGGGCAAGCAAGAGTCAAGCGCTGTCACTTGATCTTGACTCCTCCGTCTAGGCTCTCTCCTAGCGAAGCCAAGGGAGGTGTTCCCTAGTAAAATCAACTATGGTGTTTAATCTATAAAAATACAACAATTAGTCTAGGAGATGAGATAAAATAAAACTTTGAAACTAAGATAAAGTGCAAATAATTTAAATGACTAGCATATCAAATAATATTTCACACAACACATTAATTAACTTAAGCATAAAAATAAATAAGATTGCCAGATAGACCAGTGCTAATGGAGTGCTTGTGTGAAGGGGTTGCTAGTGAAGTCTTGAGAAGTATTGCAGTTGTCTTAGTTGGTCAGTTTTAGAATTATTAAATGAGTAATTAGGGAGTGGGCCAATTCTTGGTAAATTTTATTATGAATGTGGTAATAATCTTTATTATTACGAGGAGATGGTATTCTAGATATACCCGAGGGTATGAGGGATATGTCTGGATTGACCAAGGAGTGGCTTTCACAGTGACATGTGGGCTAGATGGAGTCGCAGGGCTGTGTTCAACACTACACCAAACGAGGATGTAGCCTAACGGTGCCCTGCGGTCACTTTCTAGTGGTTCCTGCTTCACTTGCAAAATTTCCCCACAACCTGGTAAAATCGCATGAAGTGTTGGATTTTCACTAGTAGGGATTAATTGAAGTGTGGCACTAATTACTAGTCATTTCAATCCCTTTTTGATTGTCCCACCGATCCAGCCAAAGGCCTGCAGTGGTCACAAGAGCATATAGGGAATGAAGTCTTGTAAATTTTAAGTATTTTAGGAACTAAGTGTGAGTTTTTAAAATCTCAGTGCCGATATTCTCGTTACTGAGAACACAACCGGATTGATTAATTTTACTTAAAGACCTTTTAATGAAATTAAAAAAATTAAAGAAAACAAAAAAAAAAACAAAAAAAAGTGAAATAGTGTGAATCCCCCCTGGGGGGATGGGGTGTGGGCACTTGGCTTCCCACTTGCTTCTCTTTTTACAATGATTTAGAAAAATAGGAAAACACAAGTTTTTACAATTTAGGGCCTTAAAGAAATGACCAGTGAGAGAAGTATGAGAAGAGGGATCTCCGGTTTGACTTGGATCTTCAAAATTCCGTCATAATACCTCTTTGTTCGATCAATCTCTGCTGCAAAACTGTGGACAAACTTTGATCAAATATGCTAGATAATCATATTAACACATAAAAAATTTGACCAAAAGTTCAAGTCTTTTAAAGATAGAAAAATTCTAGATATTAAACTAGTACTTGCTTGTGATTAGATCTTGTTAAAATGCTACTTTAATAATCAGATCTGAATCTTTAAATGTGCATATGTAAATCAGAAAGCTAAGATATTTTCCAATATTTTAAAGAGATTTAAATATGTAGTAAGAACTAGTAACTAAAAAATTGAAATTTTGTGTGACGAAAAGAAAGGAGAAGAAAAATGCCCCAAAGCTTGGAAGCTTGGGCAATGGAGTTTTTTTTTGAGTGGAGAGCAGAGGGATTGAGATCTTCTTCAAACGAACGTAGAGGTATGATGGAATCAAACAAGAACCAACACTCCTTTAAGCTAGATATCCCTGCACAGTTTGAACAATGACTACACCAAAGCGTTATATCCGTGCGTATTTAAGCAAAAGATTAGATAGTATGCATACAAACAAGTAAAACATACAAATCTAAGATCTACTCACATAAATAACTCAGAGAAACAAATAAGAAACTATTTATTTACCCTCTTCTACCAATTATCATTAATCCTTCTAAGACCGGTTAGAAGGATTAATACCTCATATACAGTTATACCTCATATAACACAAGAAATCACCACACAATGATGCCTGATACAAGTATGCCTCCAAAGCCTTCACTTTATTCCACAATAACAAAAGTATAACATACAGGAATAGATGTTCAATGCCCAAATCATCCCTCAAGAATGAAGAGAGGTTGCCTGCTTATATAGAAAACTGGCAAGGAGAGGGGGGCGCATCTCCTCAAGGATGCGCTAGCTCATAGTGAGTTGGCAAGTGGTTGGATGAGTGTTGGAAAGGGGGTTGGGAAGTGGCAACATCACTCCCTTGAGGAAGCACTTTCCCAAACAATTGTTTTTTCCCAAAGCATAGAAAATTTTCTACTTGGCTTGTGTCCCCACATGGAGAGTTGCACCCCTCTCTTGAGGAGGAAAAATGCCAAATTCCACAAACTCACTTAAACGACAACATCCAGCTTGTCCCCCTTGTCTGGGTTCTTGCCAAAATGATTTGCCAAGTTATAAAGTTCTTTTTTGGCAATTATCCTTTATTTTTTTTAATTGCCGAATTTTTTAATGTTTCATTTTTTTTGGGTTTTTCAAGTAATTACTAATTTTGGGGTTGAATAATTACTCGAAAACTTAGGAAAGTGGGTCTAGGGGTTAAGTGGGTGCTCTGAGTTAGAAAATGAGCATCCCCATGGAAAAAACAACCTCCTAGCCACACTTTTATGACTTTTTACACTTCTACAATTTACTTATTAAAAATAAGCCTGTAAAAACGGAAAAAATAAAATTTTCCAGAAATAAAAAAAAACCTATGGGGGACTTAGGGCATATTCATAATGACTCAAAATAATGATTAGCATGGTAATATACATCGACAGATAGGTTTTAATAACCTCTTGAGGCTTAATTAGTAAGGCGATTATTCCAGCTTTGGAGGTTTGGGTGAAAAATTCGAAAATTATTTATTGCTTAAAAACAATAAATAATTAACAAGGAAAAAACACCCTGGAATAATGCATTAGTAAATAAGTCCTAAGAAGCCAAATCTTTTCCATAAAGTCATCATGCTAACTCATTTTATTACGTTTCCCCATGGGGTATGAACATGTTAAAAAAATTAAAAAAAAGGGCCCAGGAAGGCCTGCAAGGACTTCTGAACTTGAAGATTTGAACAAGTGATTGTTTATCTTTGGCGGCTTGTTTAGAAATCCAACTTAGTGCAACTTAGTTGGTAACAGAGTGAATATTCACAACATCTTTCGCGTTTGTGGATTGAAGTCTATTTCTTTTGACTATATGGATGAACCCATAGGTGCTCCAGTTTCTCTCTACTATCGAAGAGATGCAAACCTGTGAGATAACTCTAGATGCAAGGGTTTATAATTCTAGAGTTTGGGCACCATAATATTTCCACCATGCAGGAGATTTTGTAGCTCCCCTATCAGCTAATGCATTTACATTTCCTAATGCACAACTTCTCGTGATAAATGGAGTAAATTGTTTTTTTTTAATCTTTGAGAACTTGATTGGATTAGAGCAAAACCTTTGAAATTGCTTATCTAAAACCACTGGCCACCTCACTATCTTTTTCTTGGCCCTTTGCCTACTGCCAAATTTTGACAGATGGGACACTTGACAAGCACAAAGCAAGGCTAGTTGCAAAGAGCTTTGCTCATAAGGAAGTTATTGATTTTGATGAGACTTATGTTCCCATTGCAAAGATGAGAACAATTTGATTGGCTCTAGCCATGGCAACGTAGTTTGTGTTGATATTTGTAGCATCAGACAGGTACTTTTGCATAGGCGAAGTGTGTAATATCCCAAATACTGATTTTCTCTAATTCTATGAAAAATTACTGAAATAGCTGGGCATGCAAACTGCCATGCAAAATTTCCCTATATTATAGCTGAATTTAGGGTTAGGGTTTGCAAGATAGAATGTAACACTCATCACTGATAAGCCGACTGAAATGCTCCTGAGAGATTATGCATGCATCAAGAGCTGATCTGGTGCTCCCTGCCTCTGGTGATACCCCAGTAGCATGAACCCAAAATAAACTAAGGGTGACGTTTTCAGTGAATGAGGTGTCTGTTGCAGCTGAGACTTTGCAGGAGTGGTAGTCTTCCTGTGCCGGAGAGGATTCCTGACACATGCAGAAGTTTTGAGATCCTTAAGCAGGCTAGCAAATTGATCTGGAGGTTTAGCTGCTCACGCCCCCTGATTCCCAAATTGCTGAGAACTGCTCCGGATGAGCAAGACAGGATCTGATAATCACCGGGTACTGGAGGATGATATCGATGATGAGAATGGTGCCAGTATTACGAAGATAAACGAAGATCTGAGGACCCAACGAATGATTTGGGGTTTTCCAGCTAAAAACCCCCTTGCGGCACACGTGTCCCTGCAAACAATCTCTGATGGATACTGGATAATTGCAACTGGATGAATAAGTTGAAGAGCTGATGGTGAACCTGGATGGTTTACCCTGGATGAGACTAGGGCAGATATCTCACTGTCGAAACCCCGTTAGCCGAAGACGTCGTCTTCAACCCCAACTGCTGTGGCCGCATGCTATGCTGCTACTCAAGAGCTCCAAAATTAATAATAATCATCAGTAACCTTCTTTGGTCTCATTACCCTCTTAAATAGAATTTCATAAACGTTTAGGGTTTGCATGTCACTTTTAGTGTTTCCGCTTTACTTTTGCATGCATGCAATTCTATTTTAATGTTGACTTTTAAGCCTAAAGAAACAAGGCTTCTTCCATCCGACTGATGATTTGACGCTAAAGGAATGTCCTGTAGTGCTCTAAGTATCAAATCCATTCAGTCAATTCCCTCCTATGCAGTACCCGCTCGAACCTAAGGGAATTAAATAGGTTAGCGCGTGTTTGGTATGCTTAATTAGAGGGGGGACATTACAGTCTTCCCCGATTGAAATTGCTTCTCCTCAAGCAACTGCAAACTAGGATGCTGCAATACCTGCTCTCCATCCCATGTGGCATCCTCCATGGGTAATTCCTTCCATTTCACCAGATACTCTCGAATAACCTTGTTTCGGAGCTTCCTTGCTCGTACCTGTAGAATTTGCTCTGGAATGAGTACCAGTAGCCCTTCATCATCTAGAGGAGGTAATTCCGTGGATGGAGCAATGTGTTGTCCTAATGTTTTCTTGAGACTGGACACATGGAATACATTGTGAATCTTACTTTCTTCAGGCAATTCTAGCTCATAAGCCACCTCTCCAACCTTTCGAATTACCTTGTAAGGACCATAGAAGTGAGGTTTTAGTTTCTCCGCTCCTTTCTGTTTGAGGGAAGATTGTCTGTATGGTTGTAACCACAAATATACCAGATCTCCTACCTCGAAGCTCCTCTCAACCCTGTGTCTGTCTGCATATAGTTTCTGTTGATTCTGTGCTGCCTATAAGTTTTCTTTCAGGATTTTGAGAATATCCTGACTGTCATGTATCCAATCTTTGGCCTTGGGTGCTCTGTTGTCTCCAAAGGCTAGATTTGCGAAGCTTAGTGCCTCATAGCCATACAGTGCTTTAAAAGGTGTCATTTTGATGGACATGTGGTAGGTGGTATTGTAACAATATTCCCTTAAAGTGTAGCCGTTTAATCCATGTCCTCTGTTGGCCTGCTACATAATTGCGCAGATACCCTTCAACCCACTTGTTGACAATATCAGTCTATCAGTAGCTTTGTGGGTGATAATTCGTACTGGTAGGGAGTTTTGTCCCTACCAATTTGAATAACTCCTGCCAGAAGGCACTGGTGAATTTACTGTCCCGATCACTGACTATGGTTTTGGGTAACTCGAATACCTGAAAAATCTCTGAAAAATAACTCGACTACTTGGCCTGCGGAGTAATTGGATGATATAGCAAAGAAATGGGCGAATTTGGCCAGTCGATCAACCACGACATATAAGCAATCTCGCCCTTGGACCTTGGGCAACCTTGAAATGAAGTCCATGGAGATACTTTCCCACTTCTGTTTCGGAATTGGTAGTGGTTGAAGTAACCCTGCTGGATGGATGTGCTTGACCTTGTTTTGCTGACAAATGTTGCATTCCCGTACGTGCTGCATAACCTCCCCCTTAAGACCCTTCCATGAGAACCTCTCTCGGATCTGCTTGTAGGTCTTCAAGAAACCTTGATGTCCTGATAGTGGAGAGTCATATGACGCTTGTATGATTTTCTTTCTTAAAGCTGATTCTGGGACGAGGTATATCTTGCTCTTGTAATAGATGATGTCATTGATAATTCTGTACCTGTCATCTTGAACTTGCCCATCCAATAATTCACAAGCGAATTTATTTTTGGAGTATTCTACTAAGAAAAGAGCCCTGCAATCTGTAGATATACTCATGAGGGATAATGAAGCGGGTCGTCTGGATAATGCATCAGCTAATATATTGTTCTTACCCTTCACATATTCTATCTCGAAATCATAGGCTTGCACTTTGCTGACCCATTTCTGTTGGTGCTCTTTCAACTCCTTTTGCTCCAAGAAGTACTTGAGGCTGTTATGATCTGTCTTGATTTTGAACTTGTTGCCCATCAGGTACTGTCGGAATTTAGTGAGAGCATGTAAGATGGCTAACATCTCCTTGTCATATATGGAGTAGTGGCGCTCATAGTTCTTCAGTTCCCTGCTCTCAAATGCAATGGGGTGATGGTTTTGCATCAATACTACTCCTAGCCCTTCTCCTGAGGCATCACATTGTACTACAAATGGTTGTGAGAAGTCTGGTAATGCTAAAACCGGGCAAGAACTCATAATGACTTTCATCTCCTCAAAAGTTTTCTGTGCTAGTTCTGTCCAAGTGAAGGCTCCCTTCTTTGTAAGATCTGTGAGGGGTGTGGCGAATTGGGAGAACCCTTTAACATACCTCCGGTAATATGTGCAAAGGCCTAAGAAGCCTCTCAATTCTGTGACTATTTTTGGCGTGGGCCAATCCTTGATAGCTCAGATTTTCTCCATATCAACCTATACCCCTTCTGCACTGATTATGTGCCCTAGATACAACATTTCCTTCATGCTAAATTCATGCTTGGACATCTTCGTGTAAAGCGAGTGTTCTTCTAGAATGCTCAGTACTTCGTCCAGATGTTTTAGATGTTCCTCCCATGTTTTGCTGTAAATCAAAATGTCATCAAAGAATACTAGCAAAAACTTACGTAACTGAGCTCTAAAAGTATGGTTCATGCATGACTGAAAAGTGGCTGGAGCATTGGTAAGTCCAAAAAGCACGACCATAAATTCATAGTGACCATAGTGACAACGGAAAGCTGTTTGTTGAATGTCTTGATCCCTTACTCGGATCTGATGGTAACCCGAGCGAAGATCAATCTTTGAAAAGTATTTGGTGCCCCGCAGCTCGTCCATGAGTTCATCAATCCTAGGGATGGGATACCAGTTCTTGATGGTCTTTTTGTTGAGTGCTCTGTAATCGATGCACATTCGCAGTGTGCCATCATTTTTCTTGACTAAGACCACTGATGATGTAAAGGGGCTAGAGCTGGGCCGAATGTATCCAAGCTCCAGTAATTCCTTGATCGTCTTCTCGATCTCGTCGTTGTATCTTTTGGGATGCCGATAAGGAGTGGTGATGACTGCCTGTGTCCCCTTCTCTAGCTCAATGATGTGCTCAAAGCCCCTGTCTGGCGGTCTACCTGCTGGAAGGTCTTGAAATACCCTTTCGTGTTTCTGTAATAAAGCCTGAATATCATCTGGGTGTTGTGTGTTGTTCTCTGGAGGTTTCTTAAAGGTGACAAAACATTCTGCATCCCATTCTATGTCATCCTGTCTGAGTACTGCTTCCATTCTCTGTGAAGAGACTAGTTTTGGGGGACAAGTGTTCATGCCCCTCAAAACTACCCGTTTTCCATCTGGTCCCTGGAATTCCATTTCCATTGCTCGGTAGTCTGTAGTATATTTCCCAATTGAATAAAGCCATTGAACGCCTAATACTACATGTGTATCTGCCACATCCACTACATAAAATGAATCTGTCATCTGGAGACTAGTAGTTGCCTAATGTGACATTCGGTTTTGGAATCCAATAGTTGCACTTCGTGCTAGAGTTTTCGGCTATTGCTACAGTAAATCCCTCAAACTTCTCTGTCGGAATACCCCTCTTGGCTACCCAAGCTGCATCAATGAAATTGTGGGTTGCTCCCCCATCAATCAATACTCCCACTCTGTGGCCCTGTACTACTCCCCTGACTCTGAGAGTATGGAATCTAGGTACTCCAGATAGCGTAGCAATAACTCCCTTTGGTGTATCACCCTAGAGTGACTCCTCCTCTGCTGCTCGCAATTCTTCTGTTGCCTCCTGCTCATAGTCCTCCTCGTCACTATCCGAATATACTTCGATGTAGTGAGCCTTGGCCTTTCCTACGCACCTGTGTCCTGGAACCCAAGGTTCTTGACAAGTAAAACATAATTTCTTACGCCTCAAGTCTTTCCAAATGTCCTCGTCTAACCATGTTTTCTTTGGAAAATCCTGCTGGAAAGGTTTCTTGTCCTTATCCCTAACTGGAAAGTTGGTTTTGAGAGGGAACCTGTTCTTCGAGACTGAGTCTTGGAGATCTCTGGCTCGGCTAATGGCATCCTGTAGAGTGGGGGGTTTGTAGGCTTTCACCCATCCCTGTAGTGGCCTTGTTAGGGCCTCAGTAAACAACATTGGCAACCTGCTCTCTGACACATCTGTTACCATGAATGCTATCCTCTGGAATTCCGAGATGAAGGCCTCGACGCTACCTGTCTGTTTGAGTTGACCCAACTCTCTGAAATGTATCTCTGGATCTTTCTTGTCGAATCGTTCCATGAGTTTCTGAGTGAACTCACTATAGGAATGGATGGTGTTGTGACCCAACGTCACTAATCCGTGGTACCACCACTCATGAGCCTCTCCGTCCAGGTGGAGTGTAGCCAATTTAATGGCATCTATCTCTATCATTGGATTGAGTTGGAAATAGGTATCCAACTTCTGAACCCATATCCTCGCTGAACCTCCGCGAGTCCCATCGAAGTTTGGGATGGCCAACCTACCCAAGGTTTTATGCAACTCATAGTTATAATTGAATCCCTTGTTGAAATTCCTGGGCCTGTTCCTACTCTTCATGTTGCAAAAATCCGAAAAAGACATGGCTGCATGAAACTCATCCCCTAAGTCCCTGTATTCCTGCAGATAAGCCCCAAAGCGTTCACTAGGCTCTACCTGCATGACTGGACCTCCTACTGCATCTGCCAAGAAGTGAGGCATAGTAGGCCTGTTGGAAGGTCTGTTATATATGTGGGGTGTATTCTGTATATTGGTGTATAAACCTTCCCACTGCTGCTTGTAGACCCTCTATCTACCGGTGAGGGAGGTGTACTGTTGTTCCCTAGTTCTGGTTTCGCCGATAATCTGTTGATTGCCTTAAGTACATCTTTTTGCCCTTTGGCTAAGTCTTGCAATGCAAATACTAGGTTGCGAAACTCCATCCTGTCCTCATCTTCTCCCATTCCTTTTCCCCTGTCAGAGTGTATACCTGTTGGGTCCATGCCTGAGTTGGTATCTTCTAGTTGGATATCCTCAAAGTCCTCCGTGTACCTACTCCTCCTTTTCCTATAGGTTACAAAAGTGTCCTCTTCTGTATTCATCTACTTCTCATGTTCAAGCCCACAACTGGAAAGGAACATGCTCTGATACCACTGTAATATCCCAAATACTGATATTCTCTAATTCTATGCAAAATTACCGAAATAGCCGTGCATGCAAACTGCCATGCAAAATTGCCCTATATTATAACTGAATTTAGGGTTAGGGTTTGCAGGATAGAATGTAACACTTACCACTGATAAGCCGACTGAAATGCTCCTGAGAGAATATGCATGCATCAAGAGCCGATTTGGTGATGAACTGGTGCTCTCTGCCTTTGGTGATACCCCAACAGCATGAACCCAAAATCAACTAAGGGTGACGTTTTCAGTGAAGGAGGTGTCTGTTGCAGCTTAGACTTTGCAGGAGTGGTAGTCTTCCCGTGCCGGAGAGGATGCCTGACACAAATAGAAGTTTTGAGATTCCTAAGCAGGCTAGTGAATTGATTTGGAGGTTTAGCTTTTCATGCCCCCCTGGTTCCCAAATTGCTGAGAACTGCTCCGGATGAGCAAATAGGATCAGATAATCACCGGGTACTGGAGGATGATACCGATGATGAGAATGGTGCCAGTATTCCGAAGATAAACGGAGATCTGAGGACCCAACGAATGATTTGGGGTTTTCTAGCTAAAAACCCCCTACGGCTGCACACGTGTCCTTGCAAAAATCTCTGATGGATATTGGATCACTGCAACTGGATGAATAAGTTGAAGAGCGGATGGTGAATCTGGATGAGACTAGGGCAGATATCTCACTGCCGAAACCCTGTTAGTTGAAGACGTTGTCTTCAACCCTAACTGCTGTGGCCGCATGCTGTGGTGCTACTCAAGAGCTCCAAAATCAATAATAATCATCAGTAACTTTCTTTGATCTCATTACCCTCTTAAATAGAATCTCAAACTTTTAGGGTTTGCATGTCACTTTTAGGGTTTCCACTTTGCTTTTGCATGCATGCAATTCTATTTTAATGTTGACTTTTAAGCCTAATGAAACGAGGCTTCTTCCATTTGACTGATGATTTGACGTTGAAGGAATGTCCTGTAGTGCTCTAATTATCAAATCCATTCAGTCAATTCCCTCTTATGCAGTACCTGCTCGAACCTAAGGGAATTAAATAGGTTAGCGGGTGTTTGGTATGCTTAATTAGAGGGGGGACATTACAAAGTGTTTGGCATGTAGGAGTTGTCTAAGAGACCTCTCAGACTTAGGAATTTCAGTTTAGTAAAGTGAACCATTAAAATGAATGTACTCTTGTATTTACCTTATGTAAAGTGAACTAGAGGGTCCATGGTATTTTAGAGTCCATGGTATTGGCCCTAGGTATTTGCATATTGTAATTTAAAAAAATTCATCCTAGGTGAGAGGAGGAGACACACAAGTCAAATAGAATGAGTCTGATCTCATTAAGTGGTTGGAGGACTTTTAGCTGCGTGTGCAGGATCAGAGGAAAGGTGCAAAGGGGCAGTAAGGGAGATAACAACCAACTAGCAAGATCGAGGGACCGATCTTGAGGTTCGATAGGCTAGGCTATTACTGTTTTGTATTTCTTTAGTGGGCCATTATCCTAGGATAGGTGTTATCACATATATAGTAGCCGGGCTACCATATTCTATTTTTTAGATTCAGTATATTTTTTAGCTAGATCTCCTACATATGAGATGCTGAGATGAGCAGTTTTGATGGATCATTATTTTATTAGTGGACTATAGTACTCTCCCATGCTAAGACTGAGTCTCAGGACACTTAGATTTGAGGACTGATGTAGCCATTTAGCCATTTGCAGAGCAGTTAGTGATGCCCAGATTTGTATCCGTGTTTTCTTATTGGACAGATGATGGTTCAGATGGATTATTTGCATGGTTATGACTCAACTTATATTATATTTTGTTATGGTTATCATTGCTCTTATACTCATTTTTGTGACATGTACTAGCATTTAGTGTCATGATTTGGCGGTCATATAAATATGTGGACTTGGATGTATTTATGTTATGTATTGATGTCCCTACTCAGACTTGGGAGTTCTTGATCTATACTCATTGGTTTTATCCTCCTTAGGGAGAATAGAGGTAGTCATTCCCACCATACTTTGGCTTGCTAGTGTTGGTTTCATTATTCACTGTCTCCACCCATCCATTGCCTTCCAGTTATGTTTCAACCCAACCTACTACTTGACTTGTGGCATGGAGGACCTTTCCTCGCTAGAGCCTTTGTTGGACAAGCTTCCCTGTTTATGTGTCTCGGCTCTGAGTTGCCTAGGATGTGTTTGCTTACCTGAAACAAGTAGCGCTGCCATCAATACAATGTATTTGGAAATGAAATGAATATCTTATGAAAAAAGCCCATTCATGAAAAGTAGTGTTTTTAAACATACATGAATGCAAGGCTAGCCTAATGAAATTGGCTCTGAAAAAATATTGCAATGAAATATCTGAAACATTCATGAAAAGTAGTGTTTTTCAACATACATGAATGCAAAGCCCAAATAATAGTCCGTATAAAAAACATACGAAGACCAAGGCTGTGGAAAATCAAGTGCCCAAAAAAGCAATGGTTCTTAAAAGTTTTATCTAAAGATTGCTGGCCTTACTTGTATTGAGCTGGATTGTGAGCATTTGTCAAGGTGAGTAAGCATCTCTGAAGTAGTTCACCCATTTATGAGGCACTGCCATTCTCTTTGTTGTTGTTTGTCCAACATATGGCTAGAGTGAGTATTCCCTTTCCATATCCAAAGTGTCACAATGTCAAGCTGGTGGTCATCCTTTGCCCTAGCCTTGTAAATTTTAGCCTTCACCCTTCACTAGCAAATTGACTACAATTGTGAAGTGAGTATAGCCTTAAAAGTCTGATCTGAGTAATAATGAATAAAACCCTATATATGTATTTGGTTGATGTACCGCCAGTGAGGTGATTGCTACTTGTTGTGATTGTTACTTAAATGATTTGTAGAGCTTGTTTTAGCCTGTTAGCACTTGCAACAGATGGATGTTAGCCTTGAGTTATATTATTGGTATCTGGTCATTTACAGGTTATTATTTTGTTTATTGGATATTGTATATGATCAGGCAGAGACCTGTAGATGGTATGAGTATATACTTTAGATGGATTTGGACTTTTTGAATCCAGTGAGATAGCCTATTTTCAGTTTTGGGCACTTACAGAGATGATCAGGCTCATTTTACTCTTCTGATGCAATTTTGCTTCTCCGGATGATATGTCTGAGCAGGGAGATGATTTTGTTGGATCTCCTAGGGCACTGTATGGGGCATAGGGGGTCCAGCCACTTGATTGTACCATAGTACCCCTCCTAGAGAGCCTGGTGGGCTCAGTTGGACAACGCAGGCACCCTAGGATGCTGTTTTGGTAGGTTCACGTTTCCCAAGGCAGATTAAAAAATGATTAAATGGCTACTGAAGAATTTGATTTGGGCTACTAAGGCAAGGAAATGACATGGGATGAGTCATGATGATGAGAGTGATGTCCTCCACACCTTCAGCAGTTGCAACACCTGATTGGGCCCACACCTATTTTTTCGGGCATTTTATATTATTTTTTTTGGAGCTTTTGGGAGGCTCACGATTTCCTCAAGGAGGCACAATTTCACAGTTTAAAAAATATATTTATTTTTATTGTGCCATGGGGACACCTAGAGGGAGTTAGTTAACACTCCATGGACCCACCATGTGCTTCATTTATTTCTTGTTGAGTGGGGACCCCTCTCTTTGGGTGATTTAGTCCACTTTTATATTATATTGTTATATTGATCCATGTATTGTATGTTGAGCTCATCTCAACCCTTGATTAAACATTTGTATCTTTTAATCTTAGCCACTCGTTTGAAAAGTGGTTAGGATTTTGGTTCTCTTATTCCTATTTAAAGGAGAGAGCTTCTCATTTGTAAAGGGGTCTTTGGCTCTTGGATCTGGATAATATAAATTTTTTTCTTGTGGATATCTCTTGGATTTCCTTTGCATCTGGTGTTCTTAGATGGTGATTAGAAAGTATTTTGCTTCCTAGCATTTGGGAAATTTTTGTGAGATCTATATTTTTTTCGGGAATCTTTGTCTTGTCTACCAGAGGGTTGTTTTAGCTTGGGCGTTTTTGCAGGGGCTCCTCAACTCGCTTGGATTGACTTCGTCTTATTAGAGGGTTTTCATTAGTGTCATTGCGATCTATGATTTCTTTTTGCTATTTTTCTGTAGCATCTAGCTTTTTTCTCATGTTGCAGCAAATCTGATATGGTTGACGTTTGTTGTGCAAGAGAGAGGGCGCATTGACACCTTGGGCAAAACATCGGACATAGAACTCACTCAAAGCTTCTCAAATTGATCGGGATGGCAGGGATCATCATCAACAAGGCATCTACAAGGTTTTCCAGGTAAGATCTACAGGTTAGTCCTTTTCTTACAGATCTCAATCCATTGGCACCTGCTTTTCTTCATTTTACACTGAAAATTCCATAATAATATAAAACCCAAAAAATACTAAAAAATAAACCGCTTGATCTCGGGCCAAACCACTGCTGGGTTTTGTAGATCGGGTCATCCCCTCACCAAATCTCCTTCAATGTTGAGCTGGAAGTGGTTGGTTTCTCTAGATCTGAGAAACTGTCCTCTCAAACCCTAGTGCTATCCACCGTTTTTTTTGACTTTTTCCGAGATTTGTTTTTTTCGGCAAAATACCTTGTTGGGTTTGTAGATCGGGTCATCCTCTCACCAAATCTCCTTCAATGTTGAGCTGGAAGTGTCCAAGTTGCCCTAGATCTGAGAAACTGACCTCCCAAACCCTAGCGCTATTCATCTTGCTGCTAGTTTTTCCCGTAATCTGACTTTTTCGGCCAAATACCTTTTTGGGTTTGTAGATCGGGGTATTTCCCAGGTGGGTCTCCTCCAACGCTGGGCAGATAGTGACTCCATTGCCCTAGATCTGATAGGCACTGATCTCCAACCCTAGCGCTACCCCCTCTTTGGCCTCTTTTTCCTAGTGACTTGGGTACTTTGACATTGTCATATCTTTCATCGAGTCTACTCATGGGTACTAGATAGCCCCAATCCTGTCCTTGCCCTCCTTGCATTGGTCACGTTTTCCAAGGCAGCGGATATCCTCACCTATTGCTAATACCTCAACCCCAGACCTAGTATTCACCTCATAGGTCACCTGTTTCCCAACCTTGGATCAAAATTCACACTTCCCAAGCCCTAATCCAAAGCCCTGGTTCACCTAGTGACGTCCTCCATAGATCTAGGGTTTCCACTTACCTTACACCTTACGTACCTCAAAGTCCTTTTGATTTGATTTGGTGTCTAGGTCTGATCTCTCCTATCGGGAGTAGATCTGGGTCTCCCCCATTGTTGTCTTGGGCTAAGATAACATAAAGAGAAGACTACCTCGATTGGCATGACAACCATCCATTTGGGAGTCGAGGCAATCTTGGTTCCACCTTTTTAGTTGCTTGTCCCTCTACCATCCATCCTGGATCCACCTCACATAGGAAACTACAAGGTTGGTGATAACAACAGGAGCCCAGGATTTTATAGTTAATAAAATCAAAATTGTTTGTTGTTTTTTCCCCAATTGGGGTTTTCTAGGGTAAATCTGAGTGTTGAGTATGTGATGATTTCCTGTTTCATTCCGTTGCGTGATTTGTTGTGAATTCAATGTATTTTTTGTTAATAATTGCAAATAAATTATTTGAGACATTAAATTAGATCCGAGTTCTAAAAACCAACATGGTATCAAAGGCAAATTCGTGCCGAGTAGGAAAACCTTTTTGACGAGATCTATGAAGAAAAAAAAGGACTGTACGATAGCCGCGGTACAACCACCAAGTGCAGCAGATTGACGTGCACAGTCTGAGTGTTGGCTTTGGGATGTGGTTATATCCGTCGACGTGGAAATTGCTCGTAAGCCGATAGGGAGTCAACAAATCCATGGGGAGCTAGGTCGATGTGAAAGTTTGGCAATGACATGAGTAGGCTCAACTGTCAGCAGCAGTAGTGCTGAGTAGAGAGCGGCCTGTGAAGCAGAGGATTACGTGTACGACGCAGAGAACTGACAGGAAATCAGGCCGAGAAGTGGTAGATTGAATCACACACAGGCTGAGGAATCTAGTTGCTCACGACAAAGAATGGAGGCTTGGGATTCAGACGAGTTGAGTCGTGAGTTGCTAGATGCAACATATAGAGCTCGACCAGTTGTTTGCGTGGTTGGGATTGCACTGGGGAAAAAGTGCAGATCGACGTTGGACGGAGTGATAGTTGAACAAGAGACACGACAGTAGCACGTCGATAAGGAGATCGGGCTCGGAGCTGCTGTGGACAGGGGATGACGGAGTGGAGGTCCAAGCCAGTGAAAGGAGCAACTGTTGGGTGTTGCAGATTGAGGATGGCTGCAGGTTGCAACAATAGCTGAGGTGAAGGAATGGGCTAGCGTTGGGAGGAATGAGCGTGAGGTAGAACGAAGGTGTAACTGAGTGGCAGCAGTTGTCATTGGCTGCTTAACGTGATGGCTGTAGGGGAACTAAGATCGCATGGAGCAACGTGGGTCGACCGAAAAAAGATGTGAGTAGTAGAGCCAACGGAGGTTGAGTTGCTATTGTGGCAGGCACGAACAACCAACTGCCAGATCACAAACGAACCACCAATAGGGCTGTTAGAGTCGTTGGGCAGCCTAGCGACAACTGTACAGGCATGGGAAGGTGCAGTAACCCGTCAGGTAGTGCCCAGGAAAATTTTGGCAACCCATAACAATCAGTGTAGTTTGAACAACAAACCCAGAAATTTTGGGCATCCCCAAAAAGGCCCCAGGGAAGCCTAAAAAAGGTTTCCTGCAACTGTAGAAAAGTCAGGGCAACTTAGAACAAACCTCTAACAACCTAGTAAAGAATTTGGGTAGCAGTAGTAGTCCGGGAAATAGTAAGCTGCAGATCTAGGAAACAATAATAGCAAGTTAAAAAATGGTTGTTGCAGGAATAAGGTACGAAGACAGGTTGGAGGGTGCCTCCAACTATAACCCTTGTAAAGTGCGGGTCAAGTTGATTCTCATGGAGAATAAGTCGTGGAAGTTAGCTAGCATTGTAGTAACCCTGCCAATAGATCTTAAGGACCTAGCAAATCACAACCTCATAGATGTGAAGGCCAGGAGGATTATCTTGGAGTCGGTGAAGGATCATTTGACCCCTCACATAGCTAAGAAGAAGTCAACCTAGGAGATGTGGGATGCTCTGACATGATTATATTAGAGTAACAACCAAAACATGAAGATGGTGCCGAGGGAGGAGCTCAAAAGCACCAAGATGTCCAAGATTGATGTTGTAGTTCTTTATCTCACCAGGATCACACAAGTTTGTGATATGTTGGCTGGGATCCAAAGTTGGTGAGAATTGCCTTGAATAGCTTCAACAAGCCATGGGAAACCTTCCTCAAAGGGATTATTGAACGGGAGAAAGTCCCTGATTGGGAGAGGTTATGGGATGACTCCATCCAAGAGGAGATTCAGGAGGAGTCTCTATCTAGAGGCCAATAGAAGGAGGATGATGAGAAGCATGTTGCTCTTCCCAATCAGGAAAAGAGAAACAAGAACAATACAGGGTCAACTTCATAGGGGGTGAAGAAGAAGAAGGACATGAGCAAAGCCAAGTGCTTTGCGAGCCACAACTGTGGCTACTATGCTTCACAGTGTTGGGAATGAAAGAAAGATAAGAGAAAGTCTCACCAGGTAGTAGCTACTGCAAAAGCTCAAGAGAAAGAGTTTTTTGAGAAGTAGTTCTCGTTAGTCTCTTGTATTTTTGGTGTAGTTTTCAGCAGTGCTTGGTTTGTGGATAGTGGGGCTTCTTGGCGCATGATGGGGACACATGAGTTGTTCACTAGGTTGTTAGGGACAAACCCAGATTTGCATGTGGAGCTTGGCACTCATGCCAAGTGTGCTATGAAGCAAATTGGAACAGTCAGGTTCCAACTGGAGTCAGGAGGGTCTCTAGAGGTGATAGACGTCTTGTATGTATCAGAGCTCAGGATGAACTTGGCCTCAATATTGGCATTGTAGGACAGTGGATATGCCATCTCTTTTGAGAAGGAACATGATCTCATTCGACCGATAGGATTTGGCATAGACTCAACATGAGTTCTTGGTGTTAGACACAGAAAGGTTTAGAAAGCCGGTAATTGGATCCTGTTAACTTTTTCTTAATTGCTTAGATGATATCCTAAAACAATTTTCACTAGTAGGATCACTGAAAGAACAACAAGTGTAGTAACACAAAGAACACAAAGATTTTCCTCGGGGAAAACCATAAGGGAGAAAACCCCGCAAAACTTCCTCAGTATAGAACTCAACCAGAGTAGTGTAAGACCCAGACAACTGCTTCTCTCTTCTTTCTAGTGCACTTTTCTTCTCTCTCTTGCAAACTTGCTTGAGTGAGTGTATATAAATGAAGGGGAGTGCCTCCCTATTTATCTTTGTCACTTGATTTGACCTAGGACCTAACAAGGCCGACTTGTCTAGCAAGACACCAAAAATAATATTTATTATAATGACACTTGGGTAATATTGACATGACTTACATTCAGAGGTTTACATTGATTCTTTTAATGACTCTTACATGACCAAACTCATCTCCTGATGGAGGAATACAATCAATACATCTGGAATATCTTCCGAAGTTACAATGCTTTAACACTCCCTCTTAAATAGGAAGGTATTCAACTAAGGTAGCAACTACTACCACAATAGTACATCTGACTGGTGAGTCTCTATATGTCATAGGAAGTTTTGGAACACCATCATAAATCTTTATCATCGATCTCAGCTGGATCATCTTCTGCAACCTCAGTATGTAAATGGTGAATCATCTTCTATGTGTATTGGATCATCTTCTGTCACATCAGTATGTGGGTACTGAATCATCTTCTACAACATCAATATGTGGATACTGGATCATCTTCTGCGTATACTGGATCATCTTCTGCAACATAAGTATGTGAATATTGAATCATCTTCTGCCAAATCAATATGCGAATACTGGAACATCTTCTGCAACATCAATATGTAAATACTGAGACATCATCTGCAACATCAATGTGTAAATACTGAAACATCATTGGCAACATCAGTATGTAAATATTGAAACAACAACAACAACATCATTAGCATGTTAGTGCTAAAACAATATCATCAATAGATGCTAGATCATCGTTTGCATCACTAGCATAGAGATGCTGGAACATCATCATTATCAACATAAAATTGTTGAAATAACATTATCATCATCAGTATAGAAATACTGAAACTATCTCATCAATCATCTTAACAATCAACAGTATGTAAATATTGAACCTGCCATATCAGTATAGGAATACTAAAACTATCTCAACAATCATCTCATCAACATCAGTCTGAAAATACTGAACCTGCTACATCAGTATAGGTAGGAATACTGGAACTATCTCAACAACACCAGTATGAAAATATTGAACCTGCTACATCAGTATATGAATACTAAAACTACATCTTGCCCTCTAACTATCTTGGAGCGGTATCTTGGTGAGTTCTCTAGTAGATCCACCTGGGCATTTTGTCTAATTTACTAATTCCAGTCTCTGATTCCAAATATTGCTGTGCATTTCCAACTTGATTTCTTCATATAAACCATCGCGGAGGTCCATCTCTACCAGTATTTTTGCACATCGTCTATCTGTCTTAGTATCCCAGTTTTCCTCCAAGGATATGAATCTTCCAAGCTTGTCTCTGATCGCCTCCAGTACTGGTTTTTTCCAAAATATCATGGGCATCCTAGGCAAAATAACCCAAATCTGTTGCAGATTTTGAGGCTCTCTTCATGCGTCAAAATCAACCTGCCACCTTTTTAATATTAAACCAGACGAGCCCCAACCCAAATTATGTTCTAGTAATCTTTGTTTATCCAGTTCTGATTGTACTCTAAATAATATCCATCCCCTCGACAAGATATGGAAGGAAGGGATATGGTCCAATATTGATCCCCATTGAGTTTCCATCCAATTACGTAAGGAGGTTTCACCAACGTGTTTACCGCAAAACCTTCCTACTATGGCAGACACTAGGTATTCTGGAATTTCCTTGATTCCACTCTCCCGTCCGACCACCAAAACCGTTGGTTCCTTTTTTGCGCGAGCTCCTTTCCTGCGTCTTGGTTTAACTTCAGAGTCAATTTTCTCAATTTTCGATGGATTAGGTCCATCATTGTTTGGCCTGGGGAATAAATGCGACTCCTTCTGGATAATTGGCTGCATTCTAAAGGTCTTGTCATGTCTGTGCAGATCCTTAAAACCACTGCAGCACCTTATTTCATCATCTGTTGCAAAGATTGGACTCGTGGGGGAAGGACTATCATAATCCACCTCATCTAGTGCCATCTTGTGAACCGAATGTAGGTCTTGACGCACACGATTGACGGCAGGACTCCCGACTTGTGTTCTGTCATAAGAAACCCAAAGAGATTCAAAAGATTGCAAAAATTAAAAAGATCCATCATGATCTACGTCAACTTCGACCTTCAACCCTCGGGTCACACGAGTGTTGCAGAGCTCCATCTGTCACCTCCCTCCTATGTCATCCATTTTCACATCAAATAATATATATATATATATATATATAATGATTAAAAAATGTAAATAAATAAATTATATAATAAATATATATATATATATATATATATACATAACCAAAATTATTAAGAACAATTAACAAAAAAAAATCATTATGAACAAGTTGTGACTTTACGAAAAGTCACTTAAAGGATTTTATAAGCCAAGGAACTATTGTAAATTGGACATCTCAGACAATATTTTATAACAATATATTCATTTATCAAAAGCTCCTGTTATTTTCCTTTCTTCATTATTTTCCCTGCTTCATTGATATCAGAGCTTGGCCGTCGTCCACTACTGCTGTCAACGGGATTCTCACTCTTGCTGCTTCGTCCACCTCGTCTCTCTTCTTTTGCTCCCATGTTCCTCCCACATCACTCTGCGTCCCACATCACCCTGCATCCCACCTTCCCTGCGTCCCACATCACCCTGCGTCTCGCCTTCCCTATGTCCTACATCAATCACCTTGCGTCCCACCTTCCCACCTTCCCTGCTCATGTGCTCTTTCGCATCCCCCACCCTCCTGTTGCCGCGCGTCCTGTGTCCACCCTCTGTCTACCATCTGCCCTCCACATTTCATTGCCCACACCTCCGCACACTTTCGTGTCCTCCTCTGCTTACCACCCGCTTCGTCCTGCTTTCCTTCCCCTGCAGATACCACCACCTGCGTCCCCACCTGCTACTCCAGCTCCCGCGCACTCTGCCCACCCACTCCTGCGTCCACCACCGTCGACCCTCGACTCTTGCTCCCCCTCCACACTTCGCTCCACTTCACAAAAACCCTCCTGTGCAACTCCTTCCTCGCTACTCCCCTCCACTCCATCACGGTTCCTTGCTCCCAGCCGCCATCTACTGACTTTGTCCACAACTTCACCAATCCTTCCGCCTGTAGTCAACCTTTTAATAAAACTAAATATTATATATAATAATATTATTATATTAATATTTATTTTTTATTAATTTTTTTATAATTAAAAAAAGAGGTTAAAATATTTATATTATGATATTATTATTATTATTATAATTATATATAAAAAAGAAAATCGTGCAGGCTGGCTTCAAAGAACCAATAAAAATAAATCAAGGTTCAGCGTGGAGAAAATCCCAGTAGTCACCAGAATGGGAGATGTCAATGCTAGATTGGACAAATTGGACAAAAAAGTCAACAAAAGGTATGTAGAACTCAAGACGGACATCGATAAAAATAATAATGAATTAACAAGACTCAAGGCAGGAAAAGAGCAAGGCATCCATTCATTGAAGGCAGAGCAAAAGAAAACTCAAGAGTCTCTCAACAATATTTTGGCCAGACTACCGCCGCACCTTTCGTTTCCCCCACCTAGCCATAATCCACACATAGACCCCTTCAATACACCTCCTCCAAATATGTCTAAAACGCTATGCCAACACGACACGATGCCACCCCATGAAGTTCCTTTCTTTAATATTTTGTCAATATTGATTCCCCAAACACATGGGTACCAAATAAGGGTAAAATTATAGTTACCCAAATTTGATGGTGATGAAAAGCAATGCATCACATGGATCAATAAAGTAGAGGAATACTATGACATCCATAACATACCTTACGATAGCGAGAAGATTAAGTACGCCGCCATGCAATTGGAGGGAAATGCATACAATTGGTACATGTGGTGGAAGACGACAAGCCGAGTCTGTTCCTTTAGTTGGAATAACTTTAAGAACGACCTTCTTAAGAGGTTTCAAGGCGTAACCGAGAAAGACTTCTTTGCCAAGATCACCAGATTGTAGCAAAAAGGCAGTGTAGACGAGTACACACGTGAATGGGAAACGTTGGCAATTCAAGTGCCAGAACTAACCGATGACCAACGTTGCAAACATACATACGTGGACTAAAACCGTACATTCAGGATGAGTTAGAATTACATAACACTTCTACCATGGAGAAGGCAAGACGTAAAGATCCGCTCAAATTAACTTCGACAAAAACTACTGCAAGAGGAGTCTTTCCTAATCAGCAAATACAGAAACTTCAAGATATATATGCCGCCACATCTAAGGGAAGGAGCAAAAATCAGTTTAGAAACCTAGAGGATGAAGGAAGGAAAGTGCAAATATTGTGGAGAGAAATGGGATTCTAAGCATAGTTGTTTGCAAAGGAGTAACCCCCAAAAGCTGTATGCTTGCGAAGCCGAAGAAGAAGACAAAGTCTCAGAAAGTGAAGAGTCAAGTGAGGAGGATATAGGAAATCAGCAGGACTGCCACTCAGAATTAGAAGATGATACACCAAAGATATCATTAGCCGCCATTACAGGGATATCCCAACCACAAACACTGAAGTTGAAAGGACATAAAAAAACAACAACGTCTCGATTCTCATAGATACTGGCACTACCCATAACTTTATTAATGTTAATCTTGCTAAGATATTCAACTTATTCGTTTTCCCAGTGCCTAACATGAAGGTTATGGTAGCAGATGGCAAGAAGATTGAAAATGTGGGAAAATGTCACAAGGTTAAATTACAAATGCAAGGGTATAATCTAGAATCCTACTTCTTTGCAATACCTCTTGGAGGAGTAGACGTTGTATTGGGAATCCAATGGTTGCAAACATTGGGTACTTACTTCGTTAACCATCAAGAGCACTTCATCAAATTCAAGTGGCTAGGGAAAAAGTACAAGTTGTACGGTTTCCAACCACCCCAAACTCAATTGGTTACATTACATCAGATGGAAAGGCAAATTCGAAAAGGAGCACCTACTTACATAATTCAATGTCAAGAGATGGAGTTGCTAACATGTGAAGATGACTACAAACCGCCAGAGATACAAGAGCTAATCCAGAAACACCACAAGGTGTTCCAAGAGCTTCTAATGTGGCTCCCACCAAACAGGGATATTGAGCACATGATTGAACTAGAACCAGGGGCAAGACCGATCAATATCAAACCCTACAGATAACCACATCACCATAAAACAAAGATTGAAAGGTTAACCCAAGATTTGTTAAAATGTGGTGTTATTTCAAAGAGCAGAAGCCCTTACGCATCCCTAGTAGTGCTAGTTCGGAAGAAGGATGGATCCTTCAGGTTGTGCATAGATTACAGAGGTCTGAACAAGATAACAATCAAGAATAAATTCCCCATCCCATTAATCAATGAGATGTTGGATGAGCTTCATGGAGCTAGGAATTTCGCAAAACTAGACTTGAGATCAGGGTATTATCAAATCAGGGTTAGACTAGAAGACTTAGCAAAAATTGCTTTCTGTACTCATGAGGGCCATTATGAGTTCAAAGTATTGCCCTTTGGATTAACTAAAGCTCTCGCCACTTTCAAGCTGCAATGATCGAATTGTTCTAGCCATATTTGAGAAAGTTTGTATTAGTATTTTTTGATGATATCCTCATATATAGCAAGACTTGGAGAGAGCATATTTGACACTTAGATCAAGTACTCACCATCTTGGAAGAACATCAATTTTTTGTAAAAATGTCAAAATGCACTTTTGGAAAAGAAGAAGTGGACTATCTTGGCCATATAATATCAAAAGAAGGAGTCAAAGTTGATCCAAGTAAGATTAAGGCAATAACTGAGTGGCCCAAACCAGATAATGTCTCGAAATTACGAGGATTTCTAGGTTTGATTGGATACTATCGAAGATTTGTGAAGAGGATCATCCAATAGCATTCGAAAGCTAAAAGCTCATCAAGAGAGAGAATCTGAAGTCCACTTATGACAAGGAAATGTTTGCCATTATACATGCATTAGAAAAATGGCGACAATACCTTTCGGGAAGTAAAATTTTGATACGTACCGATCACGACAGTCTTGAATATCTTTTACAACAAAAGACATTATCGACCGAACAACAAAAATGGATAGAAAAGATTGCCACTTTTGACTTAGAGATATTGCATAAAAGGGGGAAGGACAATGTAGTTGCTGATGCCCTTTCCCGAAGGGATGAGGAAGTCAACTCTCGTCCAATTTCAGTTGCAATTCTCTAGTGGTTGGATGAAATTAGAAGTGAATATGCCAAAGATTTAGATACTTATGCTTTGATAGATAATCCAAAACGCAACCCCAAGCTTGAATGGAGGAATGACATCCTTTGGTATAAGGGAAGGATTTACTTAAGCCCCGCATCCAGATTCAAAGCTAAGGTTCTTAAGGAGTCCCATGACTCACCTGCTGTAGGACATGTAGGTTTTTTCAAAACTTACTAAAATGCCAGGCAATCCTTCTACTAGAAGGGGATGTATAAAGATGTTCAAAAGTACGTGGTTGAGTGTGACACCTGTCAAAGAAACAAAAGAGAAAATGTTGTGACCCTAGGGCTACTGCATCTGCTTCACATTCCAAACCAAAAGTGGGAGGAAATCTGGATGGATTTTATTGAAGGATTACTCGTATCCGAAGGCAAGGACAAAATCTTCGTTGTAGTGGTCCGATTAACGAAATATGCACATTTTGTGGGTATAAAGAAAACTGACCCCGCTAAACAAATCGCTGAAGTGTTTTGTAAAAATATTTACAAATTACATGGGTTTCAAAAAATCCTTGTTAGTGACAGAAATGCCAAATTCACAAACAATTTTTGGAAGGAATTTTGCAAACAAGTTGGGATCACTCTCAACATGAGCTCAGCCTATCATCCCCAAACAGATGGACAAACATAAGTTGTTAACAAATGTTTGGAAGCCTATCTTCTTAGTTTCGTCACTGACAAGCAGAACAAATGGTTACAGTGGTTACATCTTGCAGAATGGTGGTATAGCTCCACCTATCACACGTCTGCCAAGATGAACCTTTTCAAGCATTGTATGGTTATGCGCCTCCTAGATGGAAGGAAATCGCTCAAGGTGATGCAAAAGTACCTGCTGTAAAAGGTCAACTTGAAGAAAATTAGAGAGTAATGCAAGTACTCAAGGATAATTTAACCATGGCACAAAATCGTATGAAACATCAAGCAGATCAACATAGAACAGAAAGAGAGTTTGAAGTAACAGATTGGGTTTTTGTAAGACTTCAACCATACAAGCAGTTTTCACTTAAGCAACAAGGAAAGAATAAATTAGCCCCCAAGTTTTATGGACCATATCAAATTGTCCGAAAGATTAGCCCAGCAACAAATTCACAATGTTTTTCATGTTTCAAATCTCAAAAAATTGTTGGGTCAACAACAATCTGCTCAGACGACATTCCTACCTTGGATGAAGAAGGGAAACTTGTATTAGATCCAAAAGCCATCATCAACATCAGAGAAAGAAGACTATGTCCTCGCATCATCAAAGAATACCTTATTAAATGGAAGAGTTGTCCAGAAGAAGATGCTTAATGGGAAAACGAGAAGTTCATTCAACATTATCCAACATTGCCTTGCTTAGAGGACAGAGCATCTTAAAAGAAGAGGCAATGTTATATACATCAAATAATATATATATATAATGATTAAAAAATGTAAATAAATAATAATATATAATAAATATATATACATAACCAAAATGATTATGAACATTTAAATAAAAAAATTCATTATGAACAAGTCGTGACTTTACGAAAAGTCACTTGAAGGATTTTATAAGCCAAGGACTATTGTGAATTGGACATTTCAGAGAATATTTTATAAAATTATATTCATTTATCAAAAGCTCTTGTTATTTTCCTTGCTTCACTCCCGTTGAACGCAATAATTATATTAGTGTTTAATTTGCTAATAAGTTGGTAATCCCAGAGTCAAATATAGGCGAAAGACTTTTGGAATAAGAAAGAATATGAAATAAGCAATTTACAACTGAACAATGGAGATTATACTGGCATCTCACAATTCATAATTAGGTCCTTGTGGAGCAGTGATGGTGACTTAATTTTGGGATTACCTTGGATAGAAACATTGGGGACTTTTATCTTAAATGCTGAAAAGAAGTTTCTGACATTTCCTTGCAAAAAGAAGAAAATCACATTGTAGGACATTAACATGAAGTCAAAATCAGAAGTTGCGTCATCTGAAGACTTCAAAGAAATATCAAAGGTGATGTCACAGGGAAATGAGAAATCAATACAGATGATACAGAAAAAATTCGACAAGGTTATTGCAGATAAAGAAGAAGAGGGTGCTCGTATAAGAGATCATAATCATAAATTACTTTGGCAAATCAAGAAGGCAAAGGATAAAGTTCAATGCAATAAAAAATTAGAAGAGGAGAATCGAGATCTTCAAAAAGAATTATTAGGCAAAGACGAAGGAAGCTCCTCCTTAAAAAAGGTTAATCAAGAATTGCTAGAGCAATGAAGAAGTTTAAAAGAAAGAGAGCACAAAAATCAAGACAATCAATATGAAGTCGTCAAGTGAAACTATAAGGGAGAATTGTTATACTTGAGGAAACTTAATCAAGACATGCTTATACAAGTTAGGAAGCTAAAGTAGGGAATAAATCTTTACAGGAAAAGCTAGATTGCAAGGGATCAATTGTCGACAAAGAAACAATGACTAGCGCAATTGAGAAGTCATTAAAGGCACAAATTCAAACATCAAAAAAGGGAACCAATATAGAGCTCGTTAATGCTCAAATTCGGAAGAACGATCATATTGTCACTTTGCTACAAACATCAAATGGTTCCGAAAAACAATCACAAAAATTGTTAAAAGCCCCAAAAGTTGAAGTTCCTATATACACTCCATAAGAGACTCAAGTACCTTATCGTCATCCCAATCATAAGAGTCGTTATGATCGACAACAAGGGCAAGACGAAACTAAACAGTATTATTCCTACGAAGAGCAAAGACAAAATCGACAACTCCGAACAATCGATCAACAAACAATTCCAATGAAAGCTAGATTTCGGGCAGACCACGTCACGAATGACGTAACATTTTTACTTAATGTTTAAAAGAACACATCATCTCATCTCATCATGCGTTGTAGTTACTAAGACAGAAGATCACGAAAAATTGGTATGAGCAAGAACATGGGATAAGACACGTCCATAATTATGCTTTGAGGACAAAGCATCTCTAAGGGAGAGGCAATGTAATGAACACAATATATAAATAACCATTAATAAATAACTATAGGGTACACGTAACAGGTACTTGGGTACTCGTAGGGTACGTTTCCTTTCGAACCCTGTCGTACCCCATACCCCGAGACCCTGTTATAAAAAAAGGGGTACTTATAGGCGAAATGGTATGACGTACCCCGTGTTTGGGTACTTCGTACTTGATGTTTGGGTACTTAAAGGGTACAGTCGACTCAGTAAAATGCAATCCATTGGGGTAAATGTAATGACCCACCACCAAATCTGAACTAATATTTTGCTAACTACGCATGGAGTCTGGTTTAGGACTTATGTCAAACACTTTGGAACACTGTTCAAATTCCACTGAATATTGTCCAAATCTGGTAGATTGATTTTACATTGATTTACAATGAATGTTTTTATGGTTTTGTGTTCAACACTCATGGAACATAATTTGACTACCAAATGTGCACATAAAAAATATACATATGTATTTAATACTGAGAAATACATTCAATACAACGCAGGAATGTATTTGGCAATTTGCAAATTTTTATTGCCTGTAACAGTAGTACATATAGGTGTTTAAAATAAGATTTCAAGTGTACCTTCATGTCCGAGTTTGATTGTCTGTTACAGCTGCCTGGTACAATGATTTATCAAATTTTATGTAATCTTCAGTCTTCCAATTGATATCTACTGGGTCTATAGTTTATCAAATTTTATGTATCAAATTTCCAATCTGAATGTTCATTGTTCAAATAATCAAATGTTCATTGTTCAAATAATCATCGAATATATAAGTATGAATCATGATTCATAATTTATGAAGAAATCTACATGCATGTATGATGTGGCTATGACATATATATATATATATATATATATATATATAGATATATATACAATACCCTTGACGTACCCAAGTACCCTTTTTCAAAAAGTGGCGTCCCTGTACCCGTACCCGTCCCCATACCCAAGTTTCTTGGCGACTTAGATAAATAATAATAATAATAATAATAATAAATAAATAAATAAATAACTAAAATGAAAAGGCACTTTATGAAAGGTGGCGTCTCTTCACCAAGACAACCCTTGCATGGTATTTATACAAGCATCATTCTCATTGTAATATCATCACTTATCACTTATTCATTTGTATATATATTTATCCATTTATGGAGTTTCTGTCATATTTACGTTGGATTTTCCTATAGAAACAAATTTTATTTTTTTCACATTATCAATGATAACTTGCACCACTTTGGAGGGGCCTACATGCTCAGTAGAATAAATTAAAATATTTGCAATAAAATGACAATCTTTTATCCCACCTAACAATCTTTAGCCTACAAAAACATCGCACCTTTAGTGAAGAGGCAATGACATTGACCAATGGCTTATGCCTCGTATCTATCCAACCATCTAAGATATTAGAAAACCCCAAGCCACTCCATATGAAGAAAGAATTGGATGTAAGACATCCTAAACAAGTTACCTCTCCTTTGTGAGAAAAGCGGTGCAAAATGTTTATGGTTTGAGCCCTTGAAACCTTGAAGGGCATTGTTAATTGACCTCACTAAGTCCTTCCAATAGAGAGGATGAATCACATTATAGGGGATTCCACGTGCATGAATAGCCCTTGCGATTGTTGTTTCAACTTCTTCCCGCCATGAGAATTCATCATATTTACAAATATGCCATGTTGATTTGGACTTGGATATTTTTCCTCTTCTTAGGTTTTGAACAATTCTTGCCCCTCTCATAGCAATTGGACTACGTCTAGCAAGTTGAGCTCTCCTATTTTGAGCCTCTAGACATAATTATATTGCTTTTCATACTTTCTCTAGCATGTGGTTAGATTGTTTTTGAAAAACCATTAACACCATTCACTCATTCATGAAAACAATGTGTCTTCACTCTTATGTAAGAACCCTTTTAGGGATTGTTACGAAGAATTCATTCCCATTCTAAAGTCACCCCTTGGAATATATACAAGTACACTTGCTTTAACAAATAACACTTTGAGAGGCCCTAAACATTGCAAAATCAACAAAAAATGCTACCCATTGAAGATAATGAGCAAAAAATAGTCTTCTTGTTGTCCACAATGGCCTTCTTGCTAGAGTTGCTCTAAAAATTGTTAAGACCTTTTTTGTTATTGTAGGAAAGCTATGGTTTTTTGTTATTGGAGGAAAGTTGATCACTGTATTCCATGAGCAAACAAGGTTTGCCTACTTTTCCATTTACAGGATATTGATACAGAGGAACATTTATTTTCTAGGTGCCCCATCTGTTACAAGATCATCTGAGGTTGGTACCATTTCCTTTTCAAGGTGTCTGAGAACTCCTTCCTTGTCTTCTTCAAATATCTAGACCAATGATGCATACATGAGGTAGGCTCTTAGACTTGGACCATATTCACTCAAATCACCCGCCCCCAACCAGGTGCCACCAAGTTGATTTCCTCCTTGTTGATGTTTATAGATTGGCACCAAGAGACAGGCAAAGAGCAACTACACCTCAACTTCTAGGTCTGTGCAATCACAAGGAGAGATTGAATCTCTGCCTGTAAGACCCTTGGGACAGTGTTGTGTTCAAACCCAAGGAAAGTCTTTTAGTCACATAAGACATTCGTCTTCCTCCTCTTCAACTCTCAATAGAGTGAAACCTCTTCCACACAATGTCATGCACTACAAACCCACTTTTCAATATCTTCCATCTCCAACTCATCCAGACAGTCTTCCATCAAGAGTTTCTTTGCTTCGACCTCATATGGTAGGAGAGATCCTCCAAGGTATAATGATAAAATATATCTAGACCCGTGCTTTTCTCCAAGAAAGATACTAGAATAATACATCATGAGGCTCTCTAAGGCAAAATTCCCACATAAACAATAAAATAGTGAAGCCAAATGAATGAGATGCCATGCCTCCTCCTTTGGAATTCCTTTCAAAGATAGCCTCATAACATGCAAAGCTTAGCCCTATGTGCAAGGCGTTCTCCACCATATGCATTTCATAGTCTCACACTTTCCAACTATCCAAACTGCTTGAGCAAAAAAGGTGGCGTGTTCCTAAAAAAGATGATCAAAATGCAACAAGGGTTTTAAGGAGACAGATTTGCAACCTGTTGCCCACCTATTTCGACTAGGTGGCAACTCCATGTACAGGAAGATGTACATAATTGTACAAGTTGTACCTTAGAAAATCTGAGGATTTTTCTCTTCTGCAGGGCTATCGCCCCTTTGTAAAACAAAATGTCCGCTCCCCTGCGTGGGAAAAGTAATGTAATTTTATGTGCTAGTGTGGGTCATATGATACGGATGCCACACCATGGAACTGGTTGTTAGGGAAGTCCCCTCA
>LPNX011089620.1:51505-95073 GCA_001517045.1 Pseudotsuga menziesii
TGTTCGTACAGCATTTAATGCAGGCCGTACAGACCCACAAAACCTCGATTTCTGTGCTGAGAATTTAATGCAAATCATACAGCATTAATGGCAGCCGTACACCTCGATTTCTGTGCAAGTTAAAGCAGCCGTACAGTAATAAATGAGCCGTACTCTCCTCTCGATTTCTGTGCAGATTTAAATCTCCTGTACTCCTCGATTTCAGTGCATAAATTTCTCTCAGAAACTCGACCTCCTTCAGCAAACTCGACCTCCTCTCTCTCAGCTCTTCTCTTCTCCTGAAAACATGAAAAGTGAATCCCTTTTGCCTCCCTCAGCCTTTTTGTTTGACCTAAGTGAGTTTCTTAATCCAATGGTGAAAAAGAATCAATCCAATGGATGAGATTGAATGTGAGTGAAAATCCTTTTTATTTATTTCTCATAAATAAAATCACTCACCCACTTAAATTTATCAAAAAGTGACTTTATTGTTATAAAGTCTCATTAAGTGACTTTTAATGTGAGGGTCACCTTTTTCCCTCTTAAAGTGACTTTAGGCAAAAATTAAAGTCACCTAGGGAACATCTGCCTAGGTACAAAAACTAACAAAATATTCTCGTAAAATGGACAAATTTTTAATGTATTTAATGTAAAAATAAAAAGCCATAAAAGTGGTGTTAGGAGGTGGAATTTTCCAGGGGGGGACCGTTTTCTAACTCATAGCACCCACTTTATCAATGTACCCACTTTGAGAGTCAAATTAGTGATTAATTATCACTTAATTTGATTTTATCTCGAAAATGAATTTTAAAAGTCAAATAATTGGGAAGAATCACAAATACCATGATTTAAGGAACATGCCTTAACATGTTTTAGTCATTTGGAGTGGTGGCAATCCAATCGTGAGTTAGAAGAAAGCCGAGTTTGATGATTGAGCTTGATTAAAGATTCCTTTTGAAGTGGTGACGACTTCCAAAAGATGAGGGCACATTCTTGGAGAGAGGGACGCAATCTTGATTGTGAGGCGTCTCCTCTTGACAGGAGGCGCATTTGTTAGGTGAAAGGTGGCATAAATTAGCTCCAAGCACCCTCAATCAAGCTTAGTTAACTCAAATTCGCCCCCGCTTCACTCAATCTCTTCTACACTTGGCAAATTCGCCCCCTTGTGGTTTTGCTCTCATTTTTGCTATTTAAGCAAGTGTGATCCTATTTTTTCTCATGGTTAGAGGGTCGAAAGGTTGTTGAAGTTTTTCTCTTGTATTTGTATTATCATTTGAAATAAAGAAAGCTTTGGAGGCAGATCTATGGTGTAATGCATTTCATGTGATGGTGATTGTCAAGTGCTTATGAGGTATAATTTGTCTTGTTTTCTTTGCTTTCTATTTGTTAGCTGTGGGCTTGCAAGGGGAGCTACCTCCCAGTAGGGTAAGAGATTATTATTGTTTGATTTCTGCTCTTACTGTTTGCTTGTTGTAGACCTCTTGGAGGTGCATGTATATTTTGCTTAATTGCATGCTTCTAAGTTTCTGCTTCTGGCATATGCTCACTTACAAAACTGATTACTATGTTAAGCTGGGTGAGGTGAATAAAACAAGGCTAAGTTCAAAGGGATTCACTTGTTAGATTTTGACTATGTGATCTCTTAGAGTGATAGGGGATACAAAGCACCACAGTGACAATAACCATGGCAGAAGACACTAGGGAAAGGCGGTGTCTCACAAATGGATAGAGTAGTGGCGTTGCCTCCAGTAGACTCTAACAAGTAACTTTTTCACAATTCAATTGATTTAAATTTCAAAACATTTCACATTTCACAGGATTTACTAGCCAGCCTCCAAGGGCAGGTGCCCTGGATAGCCTTGTCGGCCTCGGATAATGACTCGTCCTAGCTTCGCTACCAGCGAGCATCCATAACCTCGACAGAGTTTCCACCCTCAATCAAGCTCAGTCAACTCAAATTCGCCCCCCTTTTCACTTAATCTCTTCTACACTTGGAAAATTCGCCCCCTTAGGGTTTTGCTCTCTTTTTTTCTATTTAAGCAAGTGCCAACCTCTCTTTTTCTCATGGTCAGAGGACTGAAAGGCTGTTGAAGTTTTTCTCTTGTATTTGTATTATCATTTGGAATAAAGAAGTCTTTGGAGGCATATCTATGGTGTAATGCTTTTCATGTGTGGATGGTGATTGTCAAGTGCTTATGAGGTATAATCTGTCTTATTTTCTTTTCTTTTTTCTGGTTAGCTGTGGGCCTGCAAGGGCAAGTACCTCCTAGTAGGGTAAGAGATTATTCTTGTTTGATTTATGCTCTTAATGTTTGCTTGTTCTAGACCTCTTGGAGGTGCATGTATATTTTGTTTAATTGCATGCTTTCTAAGTTTCTGCTTCCGGTAGCACCTCTGTTTTAACCATCTGTTTGTGCAAGGATTTCTAAGTTGCAGGTAATCTCACGTGGAGAAGGGGTTGAGCTTGTTTTCATCCTCCTCATCTTTAAGATCTTATTAAGGACATAGTCCCTCAGTGTTGCACCAAAGCAAACTCCATGGCCCAAAGTTCCCAAGCTTCTAGCATTCTTTCTATCTCTCTCTCCTTCACTTCTTATTAAATTATTTTTTGGTTATGGTTCTTTATATGCTTAAGTAAATTAGTTTTCTTTTAAAAAGAATATTTGAGGCTGATTTGTTTAAGCATGTAACTAGATCTAGAAGTGGAAAGCAGTATTTCCATAGTAGATCTAGTTATTATTTAAGTACTTATTTCTTTCTTAAGATCATATCTTTCAAGTACTTAAATATTTTTATGCTTTTAATGTTTTATTGAGCACATTTAGTGCATAACAGGTGGCTGGTTTTACTCTTTTGATGAATAGATAAGAGGAGGTGCTGCTGAAAATTACAAGATTTGGGCCATCGAAGACCTCCCGGAGCAAAATACTGTGATCTTGATTTGTTTCATGAATCTTCTAAGCTTGTTGGATCCGAATCTATAAGGACCAAAGGCATCCACCTTTTAAATTGTAAAAATAATAGTAAAAACAAGTGGGATGCTCAACGCCCACACCCCATCCCCTTGGGGATCTACGTCATTTTCATGGCATGAGGTTTTCGTTTTCTGTTTCTTTCGCTTTTATGTTGTTTGGATTTACTAACTTGTAGATTAAGTTTAATTTCATTTCTTAGATTAAAGTAGTTGCTTTTCGTATTTTATTTTGCAATAAGGAAGTAACGAAGCTTGGCTTGGTCCCTTGTATGCTCTTGTCCATCGCAAACGAAGTTTGGCTTGGTCCCCCATATGCTCTTGTCCATCACAAGCTTTCTGATCTATGGAACAATAAAAAAGGGGATTCAAGTGACTAGTTTTAATGGGGAAATCCATTAGAAATTTATACTCAAAATTGAGTGGTTATACTAAGCATACTATGGAGTTAGGGGGCTAATTTAAGCATATTTTATGTCTCACCATGTTGGACACCTGGTAGGGTTGCAGTGCACTCATTCTAGAGGATAACTTCTCGAGTGGGCCAAATCAGAATAAACCCATTCTTAATCCACTCATCATAATAATTAAAACTGACCAAGAGGCACAACGAAACCTTTCCCTTCAGCAGTAATCACTAGATTTTTTTGTCATTGGTCTACTTCACAATCATATTGCTTAAACCAATTATATGTCACAGATGAAAATGTCTCATATGCTGCTATCTTTAAAATTCTTGCTGCTTCCTTGTTCATGTTTTCAAACTCCTAGATTCTTTTCGTAAATTAGCTTAAAAGCTACAGTTTCTTTTATTATGGACCACCCCCCTTGGCTTCGCCAGGAGTTGGCCAAGACAGAGGAGTCAAGTGTTAAGTGACAACGATCTTGACTCGAGACTTTCCCCTAAGGTTGCACCTAGTGGCTTGAAGATTTTTGGCACGTTAACCCCGAGGTGGGTATCAAGCGGCAACAGGTTCCACAACTTATACCCTTTCACTCCATCCTTGTACTTGCTGAAGATTCACTTCTCTAACTTGATGTTGAGCTTGGTTCTTTTTTCCTTTGGTATATGCATAAAGGAATCACACCCAAACACTTTGAGATGTGTAAGAGAGGGTTTTTTATCAGCCCATACCTCATATCGAGTTTTGTCGACCAAAGCCGTCGATGACGACCTATTCACCAAGTAACACGTTGTGTCGACTACCTCTGCGTAGAATTCTTGTTTGACTCCAGCACCATTGAGCTTTCTCCTCTCTTTTTCCATCAACATTATGTTCATTCTTTCAACAACTCTGTTCTGTTGAGGTGTGTAGGGAGTTGTGTTTTGTTGAGCTACCGTGCTGTCTGCAGAATTGGTCGAACACCTTTCCACAAAATTCTCCTGTGTTATCAGTTTTCAACACCTTCATCTTTTTACTAGTTGAATTCTCCACAAGAGCTTTGAACTCTTGAAACTTCTCAAAAACCTTAGATTTCTTCCTTAGAAAATACAACCATGTCATTTTGGTGAAATCATCTATGAAATAAACGTAAAACTGAAATTCTCTTAGTGAAGGTATTGGCACTGGCCCAAACACATCACTATGTATTAACTCCTGTATTTTCTTGGCCCTAGTAGCACCAGATGAAAACCTTACATGACTGTTTACTTGTTAGCATAAATACAAATATCACAAAAGTTGACTTCTTCAAGACAATCAGGGAGACCTTTGACCATACCTTTGTTGTGCATAGCATGAAGACCTTTCTCACCTATTTGCCCCATCTGTTGTTGCGACAACATGGTCGATTGGAGTCTGGACTAGACAAGCATATGTTCCATCGGACTTAGGACAAACCACATTAGCACTTTCGTCGGTGTTTGTTTTTCCCAATAGATTGTACAAGGTTCCAGTCCAAACATGTCTGATCAACACTATTGCTCCTCACACCATCTTGCACATATCTTTCTCAAATACAAAGTGCACTCCTACATTCCCCATGTTACTTATCGAGATTAGGTTTCGAGTGAAACCTGGGATATGCAAAACTCCTAAAAGTGTTCTTGTTCTTCTATCTTTCAGTTGCAGTTGAACTTTACCTCGTCTGACTATCCTAGTTGATGAATCATCTCCCAGTAGAACACCGCCACCATCGATTCACTCATACTCACAGAACAACTTTCTACGAGGTGTCATATGATATGATGCACTAGAGTCGATCAACCAAGAGTTACGATTCGATCGTGTACTTGTGTAGGCCAAGTACACATCGTATTTCTCATCTTGCGAAGTCTTGCCATCAATCGACTAACCTTCCTTAGTCCCTTTTTCTTTCTCGACTTTGTTGACTTATAGTTCCGTTGATAATGCCCGAATTTACCACATCGCCAACATGGTTTCATCATTGGACCAGGGGATCTAGTCTTAGATCCACCTCTCGACTTCAATATTCTACTGAAGGTTTTGCCTTTTCCTTTGTCTATCAATCGACCTCTTACTGTCAAGGATTCATGGGTCGCTCCTTCCATGTTCTTTCGTCTCATCTCTTCCAACAATAGAGATGCAACCACATCGTGATATTACTTCCAATAGCCAAGACCAGGCTATCTCAGGAATTTGACAAAGAACGCAACAGACTAATGCACTTTTCCTCCTTGATGATTTTAATATTTACAGACAAAAATCGACTGATCACAATGTTGAACACATTTTGGTGCACTGTGATTGAGTCACCTTCTCCCATTCTTAGAAGGTACAACTTCTTTCGATGAAATAACTTGTTAACCAGAGATTTCGACTGGTACAAGTTTCCCAACTTTTTCCATAGCTTCTTTGTAGTGTCTTCTTCTGAGACATCTAGCAATGTAGAGTTTGCTAAACAAAGTTAGATTGTGCTCCTTATCTTTCTGTCGATATTCTGCCAGTCTTCTTTTGACACATCGACCGAAGTCATTCTTGGAACGACTACAATTCATTGTTCTCAATCCGCAAGGAGATATTCCATTTTAAGCTTTCAAAGCTTAAAATTTTTCCCATTATAACTTTTCAATTTCTATCCTCGACGTGTTAGCCCGGAAGTCTCCCACTATAACAGGTATTCTCCTAGATCCAGGACCAAGCCAAACCCTCAGCAACAAAGGCTTCCCTTGTAGCCAAATACAACTCTGATACCAATTGTTGGTTCTTATACTGATTACAACATGTTTGCAAATTGATTCATATAGTTAAACACATTCATATAAGACCAATGACACACAATAGCATCAACACATTACACAAAAATTACTTTGGAAACCTTTCTCCTAGAGAAAAACCAATAAACCAGTGAGACTTTGCTTATCTATTAATCAAACACTCTAAAATAGGTGTTTACAACTGTGACTTGCTAGACCACAAATCACACTTCATTACATCACGCCATGATACACACTACTATCCTTGACAGTATATTACTATATCATGCATAGCCATTACATCTTATTTATAGATGCAATACAACCAACTGCGCATTAAGGACAATCCATAACTTCCTAACCATTTTCGGCTTATTCTGTTACAATCAACTTGACAGGGTCAACTTTGGTTCATGCCCGTTGAGCTTTTGGTCGTTTCGTTGACTTCTCGTCGATCAGTCGTTTGCCTTTGACCAAAGAACTATTCCGGTGGGTCAGCTGACTAGACTTCCATCGTCTGTCGCCTCCGATTTCAGTTGACTATTGACTTTTTTAGTAGATTCATATGCAAAGAATATAACATTCCCAACATGTATTAATCATTTCTTTGATTGCATGGAGCTTGAGCATTCAAGTCGAGGATCCTAGTTGTGCCAGGAAACTTTATCATGCACTTGATGAGGTCTGTTATTTTTGGGTGGAAATATCATTACCTCCGTGTGATATGTGCTAAATGATATCTATGATGTGGTAGTGGAAAAACATTAAGTAATCAAGAAGAACAGTCATTCTCCAGCAACATCTGTATATTTTTTCCTAAGCAAATGCTGTAATCTGAATTATATTTTATTGGTCAACAAGGATCAGTGCTAAATGTTATCCATGTGCAGTTGTGTGTTAAAGCTAAGTAATAAAGAAGGAAATTGCATCGTCACCCTACAGAGATAATTGTCTATGTTCTCCTAAGAAATGCTATGATTTGAATTGGTTAATAAGGATGACCCACAACCTGTTTTCCTTTTTCCCTTTCTATAAGTATTTTGATGGCCATGCACTCCATGTATGAACATGGGTTTTCAAGTATTACAACCCCACAGAGATAATTGTCTATCTTCTCCTAAGAAATGCTATGATCTGAATTGTGTTGAATTGGTTAATAAGGATGACCCAAACCCTGTTTTTCTTTTTCCCTTTCTATAAGTATTTTGACAGCCATGCACTCCATGTATGAAGATGGGTTTTCGAGTATTACGGGAAAAGTTCAATCAACTTTCAACCTTTGATGAAATAAATATTTTAAATTACATTGTGTTCACATGCTATATTTCAATCTTTTTAAATTTTATCATTGTGGACCACACATTATTTGAGATATGCACTTTGATATTTGGTCAATTCAATGCACATGTCAAACAATACACAGCTCACTAAACGGGCTGCTCTACTCCAACATTATAGTCACAAGATAAAATTATTGGCAATAGCTACTAAATGATATTGATAAGTTCTTACAGAGTTTCTTACAAACTTATCGTGGTTGGTGATTTATCAGTGGCTGCTGACTAAAGACAGATGTGTCAAGAGTGGATTTACAAATGAGAATGTCCAAATTGTGCCAAAACTGAATCACTTAAAACATTTTTAATGGGAGTGCCAGTTTGCTTGACTGTTTTGGCAACATGTTCAATAGAAGGTTTCATACATCTTTCTGGGTAATATTCATTGGAGAACAGCTCTGTTGTCTGATTGGTGATTCCAACTTGCTTGCTCACTTGCTTTATGCTGGCATGTGGCATTGCATTCACTTTACAGCTGTGTTCTCTCTTTGGAAAATGCATTTTAAGTGTATTTTTTATGGCTCTAGAGTCTAATGGTACTGTCTCCTTGTTCCAAAAGTCATGGCAGAATGAGGTATGCACCCAAGTGAAGGGAAAAGGTTTTCTCCTCATTAGGGATGCCAAAAATGTGTCGATGTCTGCATATTCAGTCAGAGCTCATTTCAGCCCTAAGTGCAATAAGGAAGCTGTCTCGTTGATTATTGTTGTTGTATTTGTAACTTCGGAAGATATTCTGATGTATATTATTATTGTATATTATTGTACCCCCACTGGAGATGTGTTTTTCTCCTTTCGGGATGTTATTATTGTACATGGTCATTGAGGTAAACCCTCCGTTGTAAGTCGGGGAAGTAGTCCCCAAGTTGAATATGATAAAATGTATTTCAAGTCCCCCTAGGTGAAGTCGGCCCTGCTAGGGTAAGAAGTCGGCCTAGTCAAGTGATTAAGTCACTTGATAGGTATAAATAGGGAGGTAGCCTCCCTCATTTATACACACACTCACTCGCTCAAGTTCGCATCAGGAAGAGAGGGAAGAACAAGGAGGAGAGAGAGAGAGCTGCAAAAGACTTCTTATACTTGGGTTTTTCCATCATGTGATATTGTCTTTGTGACGGAACTATTCTGAGGAGGTTTGCGGGGTTTTCTCCTTTATGGTTTCCTCGAGGAAAGTCTTTGTGTCTTGTGTATCTGCTCTATTTTATGCATCTTGTTGTGCTTGTTATTCTTTCAGATAAAGATCCTAATCAATTTGAATTAGATTAGAAAAACTAACAATTATATATTCTTCTCTCAGATTGTTGAAGTTGTACATATTGTCCTCAGTTTATACATATGCCTTTCTGATTAATATAGATAGTATTTTTACAAAATAAAGTTGTACTAGAATAAGAACAAAGAAAACCCGTGGATAACATAAAAAAATGTGTGCAATGACGCTCAAAACAATAAAATACCTACATGCCTTCCATATGGGAATTGTGGTCCTTTTATACAAAAACTCGGATGTCTTGGGTGTTAGTTTTTGAGGTTACTCCAAAAGTGTTTTCACTTAGCTAGGAGAGCGCTAGGTCTCCTAGTCCCTTGGTAATGCTTGATGGACTTTTGGATGGATCAACTTGAGTGGATTTTTGTTCTTGGATAGAATGCTAGCATAGTACACTTAACTAGGAGATTGTTATCCTATGTGACATGGTGACTAACCCAATGGGTGCACACAATGGGGAAGTTGGCTGCTTGATTTGGAGAGGTACCTATCTAGGAGGGTGAGTGTTAGGCACTTAGCCCTAACAACATGGGGCCATGAACATACATCTTGGAGGTTGGATACTTGACTTGAGGATGCTTGGGTTGAGGAGCATACTTCATGGAGGTTGGTTGTGGACCCAGACATATATGTTGAGGAGAAGCATTGGAGCAAGTAACTACCATGGCACACATATTGAGGAGTGCACAAGAGAACATGTGGCACATAACTAGAGGAGGAGCATCTTGCATGATGACACTTGGATAGAGAACCACCATGGAAGAGGGAACTTGGACTAACAATTTGTTGGATAACACACCCTCTTGGAGGAAGGGTGTTGGGCCTGTTATCGTCCAAACTAGTAGTCCTAGATTTGCATCATTATGTGGTTCATTTGCTAGTGAATGGTAAGCATGTGGGAGAGAACTAGGCCCAAATGTCACCTCAACCCAGTCTCTCAACTACTTTGGGTAACTCCCAAACCCGAGGGAGAGCCCTCTCAAGGTACTTGCAAACATCAATAAAGAAAATACCTTTCTACAACCTTTATAGCAGAGATCAATGCCTTGAATGGAGTCAAACAATGAATTGAAAAGACAACTTGATCTAATGTAAGAGTTAATTCAATGCACAATCAGCTTCCCATTAACAAATAATTCAGATTATAAAAGACACTTGACAAGTCTGATCATCAACAGACTGTTAGGGCATTAAAACCATCCTTTATCAGTGTTAAATGTAGCTAACAAATCTATTCAATATCCAGAAACAGTTCACATTTTTAGGCTAGCAAAAGCTCAAATTTATCAGGTTTATACTAGCAAACAAATATGAAAAATTGAAAAAAGTATTGCAGAAACCCTAATTCTGCAAATTTCATGTTTCCCAATGCAAGTGCGTAGATTGGGAAGCCCTTCCAGATTCGTGGATAAATCCACTAGGGCAAATATAGAGGGTGGACCAAAATTATGAAATTCCAAATATTTTTAGGTTTGTGAATTTATTTATTTTTTATGGCGTTTTTGTCAATATATGATTTTTAGCTTTTCACCAAGGTAAAAGAGGATGCCCACAAAGATCTGTTGATAAATCCACTAGGGGAAATTGTAGGGTGGACCAGAATTACAAACTCACGACTATTTGTGGAGTTATGAATTTATTTAGATTTTTAGGGTTTTTAGGAATTTTTAGATTTTTAGGGTTTTTATACATAAAATTGCAGCAAAATAAAATACAAGTAAATTGATTAAAAAAAAGTAATTAAATGAAAAGCAAGGGGATATGATTTTTGTCTCAATCCTTAGGGCATTGAGAGATCAACGATCAATGCCCCTCTCTTGAAATGTCTTTCAACACTTTGCAAGCGAGGGCATCACTTAGCAACCTCTAGGGTTCGTTAGGCGAGCCTAACTAGGGAAAATGAAGAAGACCAAGCCCTCAATAGCAATAGAGAACTCCTATGGAGGATGTCCTCTTCATACAAAAGTTTACAAAATGTTGACAAAAATCCTTAACAAATCTGCAAAATGCACCATTCAACCTAGCTAGAAGCACAACTTACGAACATTTAACAAAGAGTGAGCAAGGAGAAAGACCTTAGGTCATACTTGTGCACGAGTTCTTCCAACCATTCTAGCATCAACCTTTAACATGTGCAAATGAGAAGCCCTAGAACGTTACTTTATCCACCTTCAAGCAAGAAAGAGAATCCCAAGAGAAGTGCACATCACATTAGAGCCTCATAGAGTAGGAGAAAAATAAAAAAGAATCATATTAGAACCCTTGTCTTATGATTTTACAATGAGTAGAGGATGTTTGTTTATACTTTTCCACCCTTAACTCTTTAAAATTTGAGTCTACAAGTCTAATAATAAAATAATAATATTTTTAGGGCAAATTCCTCACAACTTAAGATTTAGCCCTAAATAGACAAAAATAACAAAAATAGACTAAAGCAAGGCTTCACTTAATGAAGTAGTGAGCCAAAGGGGGCCCCAACTAACCCCAAAAAGATGATTGTTGCTCAACACCCCTCTTTCCGACTTGTAGGCTCATCTAGTGGAAGGACGACATCATAGGCTAAAGACACTAGAGGAGGGGTTTTCAAGTTCTGAAAATAGGTCCAAGTGTGTCAAGGAGGTGTGCTAGATAGGGGATAACATGTTATATAAGAAATCTAACACAATACAATATATATGAATATAAATAATAATTATAACAACAACAACAACAATAATAAAAAAATAATAACGACAATTAATTAATAAAGAGGTTTTTATAAAAGAAGTGTCTTATTGAAAAGACATGATTATTAGTAAAAGGCAATATATATATTGAACCTTCAAGTTGTAATATCATCATATCTATCTCATATTCGTATATTTTACTCATTATTTATTATGGCTTATTCGATATTCCAAATATTTTGGTAATCTTTGTGTGAGCGAACTTTTGTTCGGTTCATTTGGTATCAGAGCGAGGCTGATTCGGCCTTTGGCCATTACTTTTAGACCTTGTCTAAACTTGGCTTTTGGCCATTATTTTCGGGTTTCCCAAAAATCTAGGACCTTGTCCAAAAGTAGGCCTTTGGCCCAAAGAAGATTCAGTCACAACTTTGAAGCAAATCAAGTTAATTTAAAAATATATTATTCTGCTGCAAAATTCGAAGACAACCATAAATCAAGGAATCCAAGTATACAAGAAGGGAAATAAAACAGAGAAAAAAACAAAAAAAATTAAAGCAACAACAACAACACATGGTTTTATAAAAAGCACATGTGGTTTTTATAAAGGAAAAAGAAAACAAAACAAAGTTAAAAAAAGAGAAAAAAAAAGGGAAAAAAGAACGTAGAAAATTAAAGAAAAGGATAATTATTAAACTAATACATAGTTTTATGAAACCACACAAGGTTTTATTAAACCACACATGCTTATATTAAAATTATAAAGGAGTTTTATAAGGTATATATGAGGAAATTTTTTTTTGTTGAGAAAGTTTAAAATATATTATATATATTTCATAAAGTGCAAAGAGTCATCCACAAAATTAAAAAATTTGACAAAAAACATAAATGGAGTTTAACAACAAGGAAGGAGGATTCCTCAAACTTTAAAAAAATACGTGGGTGCAATATTAAAATTTTATGGGATTATTCAAGGAAAGAATGTCTGCATCACTAATTGTCCGACCACTAAGAAAAATCACATAAATGTTGACCTAGCAAATCAATTAAAGGTTTCAGAACTAGATGTAATTAAAAACGACACGATTTTTTCTGATGATAAATATGAAATTAAGAACCTACAATTATCTATTGATGATTACAAGGTCATAACTGAATTTAATGTCGTATCAATGCATCAAGATCAAGCTGATATAATTCTTGGATCACCCTAGATGGATACATTGGGTACCTTCATGTTCAACACAAGGAAAAATGTTTTTGACATTTTCATATAAAAAGAAGAAAATCACATTTAAGGGTGTTACAATGAAGTCAAATTCAAAAGTTGTGTTGTTTGAAGACTTCAAGGATATCTTAAAGATGTTAAAATTTTGACTTACAAGCAATTATGTTAGACTTTCATTCATTTAGCATATCGCATCATAATAATTGCAAGCATGAGGATCACTGAAGAAAGACATTCAACAGTAAACACAAACACACAAAGATTTATCTTAAGTCTCACGGGAAAATCCCAGCAAAACATCTCAGTTTAGATTCGTTAACAAAGTACAATTCCATAGTGTTAATAAGAAGCTTCTAGCCAAACCCTAGAACAAGAGATAGATGTATTCCAAGTCTTCTACAACCCAAAACAATCTTCTTCTTAGCTGGAGTGAACCACTTCCTTGAACTTGCTTGTTGTGAGTGTGTGTCTAATGAGGAGTGCGCCCTCCTTATTTATACTTGTCTTTTGGGTGACTTTTCCTTATGGGGCTGACTTTTCTTTTTGGGGGGATAAAACACAATATTATTTTATCTCTTGAGTTGACATTACATGACTTACAAATATAATATAACATTGTTCTTTTTATGGCTTTATATGACAGATACAATAAGAATATCTTTCGAAGTTGTATCTTAATTCAACCCTCCCTCTCAGTAAGGAAGGTATTCTTCTGACACAATATTCAACACTGCTTCTATTATCTTGTACTTGACCATTTACTTGTTGACCTTTTCATGAATCTATCCATCACTAGAAGGTTTGTACGAGCAAGACCTTTTTCGTTACATCATACATCCAAGATCTCAGCATAGCATCTCACTAGTGGGGAGCAACCTCATCGTCCTTTTAGACCTTACGGGTCTCGACATCCTTTTGGACTAAATGTCATCACGGGACTTCCATCTGACTCATTTGCCAGCTTTGCAAGTTGCCTATGCCAACTCTACAAGTTGCGCATTTGCCAACTCTATAAGCTGCGCATGCCAACTCTAGTTGAGCATTTTCTAGCTCTGCAAGCTGCCAATCTCAACCCTATAAGTTGCGCATTTTCCAGTCCAAAGACTGCGCATGCCAAATTTGCAAGTTGCGCTTCTGCTAGTTCGAAGACTGCACATGGGAACTCTAGTTGCACATTTTCCAGTCTCGAAGACTACGCATGCCAGCTCTACAAGTTGCGCATCTGCCAGCTCTATAAGTTGCACATGCCAACTCTAGTTGCACATCTACTAGTCCCAAAGATTGCGCATTGTGCTTGTGAATGACTACCTGCTGCGACCAAACTCAGTGTGCCTCCTGAAATCGCATATGCAACACATCACTCCCTCTCATGAGGGAAGTCCATATGGACCACTCCAAGCTTGTCCCTGAAGTATTCAAACTTTTCCCTTAACATAGGCTTGGTCAACACATTGACTATTTGCTCATCTATCGCAACATACTAGAGCTTCACAACTCCCTTCTATACCATATCACGAATGTAGTGGTACCTGATCTCGATGTGCTTGGACTTGTCATGAAATACAAGGTTCTCTGGCAACTTTATGCAACTCTGGTTGTCACAATAGATACAAGTCACCTCTAACTCGAGATCAAACAGTCCTGCAATCAACTTTCGAAGCCACACAACTTCGCTATTGGCTATACATACTATTATATACTCTACCTGGACCGTATTGAGAGCCACACTTGCTACTTCCTGCTGAGCCCCGAAATCATTGCTGACCCCAGACTGAAGCAACATCCTTATGTGCTCTTCTTGTCAACGACACTACCGTCCCAATTTGAATCAACATAGCCATGCAGTCTCATATCACAATCTGAAACATATATGAGACCATAATCAATTGTACCCTTCAAGTTCCTCATCACATGCTTTGCAGCAATCAAGTGAATTCGTCTCAGCTCAACCATATACTGACTCAATGTGTTCACGACAAAGCATATATTAGGTCTTGTGTTCGTCAAGTACATCAACGAACCAATCATCTGTCTATACATGGTGGCATCTATTGTATCTGATGAAGTATCACTCAATGACTTGACGTTTGTCACCATCGGTGTAGGCATGGCCTTACAATCCATCATCTCAAATCTCTTTAGGATCTCTACAACATATTTTCCTTGATTCAAGAAAATCTCATCTGGTCTTTGCCATACCTCTAGTTTAAGAAATAATGCATCATACCTAGGTCTTTCATCTGGAACTGTGTAACAAGCTTCCTCTTATGTTCAACAATGAGCTTCTCAACTCCTGTTAGAAACAGGTCATCCACATATAACAATAATATCACTGATCCATCATCTACAACCTTGTAGTAAAGGTTGGAATCTTCTTTACTCTTTGTAAAGCCCAAGCTCATCAGGAAACTATCAATTTTGCCATACCATGCTCTGGGTGCTTGCTTCAACCCATACAAGGCCTTTTTCAACCCGCACACATGTTTCTGCTTGTCATGTGTCTCAAATCCTTGTGGTTGTTCCACATACACTTCTTTTTCTATTACACCATTTAGGAAGGTTGTCTTCACGTCCATTTAGTGTACCTTTCATTTCATCTTTGCAACTATCATAAGTATAGTTCTAATCGAAGTGTACCTAGCCACAGGAGCAAATGTCTCCTCATAATCTATACCTTCTTTCTAGGAGAAACCACGAACCTTGCCTTGTATTTCTTGACACTGCTATCGGTTGAATGCTTCGTCTTGTAGATCCATTTGTGTAATGTTCCGTTTTTGATAAATAGGGAATTGATCGAGGACCTTTAATACCGGGAGCATATTAGGACAATTATTCAGTCATCAGTATAGTAAAGAGGGCCATCAGAGTTATTATCATAAAGCATGCAGAGCATGCAGGCCTTATTTCTTCAGTCTTAAAGTCAACAAGAAATTAGAATTGCATGCATGCAAAAGTAAAGTGCAAACCCTAAAAGTGACATGCAAACCCTAAAAATACATGCTAATCTATTTAAGAACGGTTATTGGACCAAAGAACATATCTATTATAGTTATTGTTGATTTGGAGCTTTTGAGCAGTAGCACAGTGTGCAGCCGCGATAGTTGGGGTTGAACACGACGTCTTCAGCTAACGAGGGTTCGAAAGTGAAATATCTGCCCTAGTCTCTTTTAGGATAGACCATCCAGGTTTATCAACAACAATCATCTTATTCATCAGTGTTCAGTGATCTAGAACACTTAGAAGGATTATTTGCAGGTTCATGTTGTGCAACTGGGAAATAGCTGGGAAACCTTAGAAGGATTCGCTGGGACCCCAAAATCCAGTCTTTCCTCCGCATGTCAGCTTCCTCTTTTTCGGTAGGCTCATCCCACAACATAGAGTGATTATCAGCTACCAGTTTGCCTATCCAGGGCAGTTATCGACACTTCAGTGGAGAAAGGGTCGTAAGCACCGGAAAGGCAAAAGAATTCGCTAGGGCACTTAGAGGAGGCCAAATCTCTGCATGTGGCAGTCCATCTCTCCGACAGGTGAAGACCGACACGCCTACAAAGTTTTGGCAGCATCTGACCATCCCTTCTCCCAAAATGTCACCTTCAGCCTGAGGAGGTCACACGTGTGCAGCTGGGCGTCAACCCCTGAGGAGGAGCACTATCATCCAGCCTTCGTGCATGCATCATATTTCTGGAGGACTCACAACGTTTTATCAGTGATAAGTGTTTAACTTCTTCCTGCAAATCTTTGCCCTAGTTCAGCTATAATTTAGGGCCATTTGCCCGGCACCTTGCATGCAAGTTTTATTTCAGTATTATTGTAAATCCTAAGGCTATAAGCAAGCCCTAGAATAGAAAACAGTAGAATATCAGTATTTGGGATATTACAGTGGTATCAGAGCATGATCCTTGCCGGCTGTGGGCATATAGCAATTGAATAAAAGTGCATGTTGATGCATGCTTGTACATGCAAATGCATGTCAGTGATGTTGATGAAGTGTATGTCAGAACAAAGGTTTTGTTTTTCCAGCTTGTGAGAACATGAAGACAATGAGAAGGATCTTGACTAGAAATTTGCAGAGGATAGCAACACTGCAACACTTGCCTCAATATTGGGAATATCTAGCCTTGGGTGATGAGGTATGTGCAACATTGTCCTTTCTAGACCATTACACCGTCATGTTTGGAAGCCAACCCAAGGATTTGGATCAAGATTTCCTTAGAAACATAGTTGGAGGAGTGGAGAAAGATGAGCCCAAAGTACAGGTTGATGGTTAGCTTGATTTGGAGTTAACAGTACATGACGGGGATGTGAACGAGGAGACAGCATTAGAGCCATCTTGTGAGTCTAGCGACACCAACACATCTGATAGTCAGATTGTGGACAAGATATGTGATGAGTTGGAGTTGGTACACTTTTCATCACCTACAACAGGAGTCTAGACAGTTATGATAGGGGAGATACATGAGGTGCAAGGCAATGAGCACAGCAGTCGAGACAGTGGGCAGTCGCACATGGAGGTTAGGGAGAGTTTATATAGGCATGAGATAGAGCTCCCAGATGATAGTCACCGAAAGAAGATTGAACGTGTTAAAGAAAGAATTCTAGGAATGAAAGAGAGGACCAAGATACTCCGGGACACCATATTACAGCAAGATGTTGAGCTTACAATTCTTCGAGTTGTATGTACTGAGTCAACAATTAGGATTTCTAGTATTGAAGAGCAAATAGATTCCTTGATGGGGCAGTAGAAGAAACATACTATTGCATTTCAAAGCAGTTCTCTTCAGGAGTACATAAACAAGGCTTGCAGTAGCTTGAGTCCACATTTGCATAATGGAGGATGGTTTTTACAGGTCGGCCAGGATTGAGAAATTGGGCAGTAGTATATGAGCATTCCAGATGAAATCAAAAGGGAAGAATGTCAGCTTGGTAGGATTATTCCTTGTGATGGTGCATACGGACAAGGTCCTTTTTGGGGGTTGGATGGGATAGAGATTAAGAGTTGGTGTCCTATTGAGTGGGCGATTCTTGGGAGGACATTCCTAGCCAAGAGTATAGTCCCACAAGAGCCTTCGAATATTTGGGATGAGAGATGCACAAGTTTGCATTGGGATCCAGGTGGGAGACCTTATGAGTGATGGATATAGTGTTTACTGATGGCGTTACTTGGGAGTCTACATGATGCTCCTTGTGTCGATACTACACAGGGTAGCGGTGGATGCATTTTGACCTCTGCAATTCTCAGATTGATTTGGGATACTAGGATTACAGTGACTGGCAGTTTAGTGATTGCTAGACGATGCTTTCAGGAGGTCTCTTGTGATGGTACCTCGTTTACACCGTGGTTAGTTACTCTACTTATAGGAGGCTTCCATGGGATATCTTGTGATGATACTGTGCTTTAAGCAGAGGGTGCTACAGATCTCCTAGAATAATTTGGGACCCTGGGATCATCCCCGGATTCAGTTGGTTCAGTTTGATTGATTGTGTAGTTGCATTGGCATTGCTTGAGGACAAGCAATCTTTAGCGAGAGAGGACTGTAATGTTCCGTTTTTGATAAATTGGGAATTGACAGAGGACCTTTAATAGTGGGAGCATATTAGGACAATTAATCAGTCATCAGTATAGTAAAGAGGGCCATTGGAGTTATTATCATAAAGCATGCGGAGCATGCAGGCCTTATTTCTTCAGTCTTAAAGTCAATAAGAAATTAGAATTGCATGCATGCAAAAGTAAAGTGCAAACCCTAAAAGTGACATGCAAACCCTAAAAGTACATGCTAATCTATTTAAGAAGGGTTATTGGACCAAATAACATATCTATTATTGTTATTGTTGATTTGGAGCTTTTGAGCAGCAGCACAACGTGCAGTCGCGATAGTTGGGGTTGAAGACGGCGTCTTCAGCTAACGAGGGTTCGACAGTGAAATATCTGCCCTAGTCTCTTTTAGGATAGACCATTCAGGTTTATCAACGACAATCATCTTATACATCATTGTTCAGTGATCCAGCACACTCAAAAGGATTATTTGCAAGTTCACGTTTTGCAGTTGGGAAATAACTGGGAAACCTCAGAAGGATTCGCTGGGACCCCAAAACCCAGTCTTTCCTCCGCATGTCAGCTTCCTCTTTTTCGGCAGGCTCATCCCACGACATAGAGTGATTATCAATTACCAGTTTGCCTATCCAGGGCAGTTATCAACACTTCAGTGGAGAAAGGGGCGTGAGCACTAGAAAGGAAAAAGATAAGATAAGATAAGATAAGATAATTCTATTAATGTCCACTAATAATCACAAAGTAGGTCAACGGGATTATCGGTTACAATGGTATGTTATGCATGTGGGAGGATCAAACGATCTCCCTTAACGGAAATACAATATAAGCAATGAAAAAGAAGTAAAGAAGTACAAGGAAAGCTAATTGTAGCATGGGAGAGCTCTTGCTCCAGTTCCACCTCTGTAACCTTGCACAGGGGCGACAGAGCTCAGGTGGACAAGATCTAGGAGCCACAGTGACCAAGGAGGGTCTGGTACTCCTAACATCCGAGGTTGAATGAAGAAAACTGAGGGAAATGCAAAAGTGTCTGCTGCCCCGATTCGGATCTAGTGGGCACGGGGAATTCTCTAGAGTGATTTCGGCGGGGTCTGGAGGGTCCTGAGCGCCTCTTGAAGGGAGGTCTGGTCGTAGCTGTCGTTGAGATCTCATGGGTGGAGAGCCCACAGCCCTTACTCATCTGGTAGCTGGGTCGATGTCGAGGTCAGTAGATCTCTTGGTGCCCCTGGAAGAAGGTAGCACGCTGAAGAATGTCGTTATCCGCTGTGTGGTGTCTGGTCTAGTGGGGCACTTCGAGGAGGCCAAGTCTCTGCATGTGGCAGTCCATCTCTCTGGCAGGTGAAGACCGACAAGCCTACAAAGTTTCGGCAGCATCTGACCATCCCTTCTCCAAAAACGTCACCTTCAACCTAAGGAGGGCACACGTATGCAGCTGGGCGTCAACCCCTGAGGAGGAGCACTATCATCTAGCTTTCGTGCATGCATCGGATTTCTGGAGGACTCACAACGTTTTGTTAGTGGTAAGTGTTTACCTTCTTCCTGCAAATCTCTGCCCTAGTTCAGCTATAATTTAGGGCAATTTTCCCGGCACCTTGCATGCAAGTTTTATTTCAGTATTATTGTAAATCCTAAGGCTATAAGCAAGCCCTAGAATAGAAAATAGTAGAAATATTAGTATTTGGGATATTACAATTTGGAAGTCACTATTGAATTCCCTTATGGTCTCAGAACCACATCCCAAACATCATTCTTCATAATCGACTGATATTCTTCGACCATGGAATACTTCGATACTTTCTTATTGGGTGCTTCTTCATGACTGGAAGGTTCTGCATCAATGATGTCACATAACAATGCTACATAACTGGAATATGGTTGCGGTCTCTTGCTTTCTCTAGAGGATCCACCTGGAGCACCATACTTCTCTACATCTTGAATAATTTCTTGAGCCAAAGTTGGTCTTCTCTTATGAGTAATCATCTCTTGAGGTGGATCTGCAAGTCTCTATGGTTTTTCCATATCGTGGTCTTTTGGAAAATGCTCTTCTGGACTCTTGTTCCAAAGTGCACTGGGAGAAATTCTATTTTGTACATATACAACAGTCTTGGTTGCTTCTGCCCATAGGTGCATCGATAAGTCTTGATCATGAATCATGGCCTTTACTGCTTTCATTATTGTTCAGTTCTTTCTTTTTGCTACACCATTTTGTTGCGGATTGTAGGGAGTAGTGAGCTCCCTCTTAATCTTAGCTTCTCTACAGAAGGCTTTGAAATCGTCTAATGTGAACTCACCTTCATTGTCTGACCTTAAGATCTTAATATTCTTTTTCAAATAGATTCTCTACAAGAGCTTTGAATTCTTTGAACTTGCTAAACACGTCACTTTTAACTTTCAAGAAATAAATCCAAGTTTTACGAGAATAATCATCAATAAATGAAACACAATATACATACCCGCTAAGTGAAGTGGCTGACATTGGTCCACATATATCTGAATGTAAATGAAACACAATATACATACCCGCTAAGTGAAGTGGCTGACATTGGTCCACATATATCTGAATGTACGATGTTCAATATTCCTTTTGCTTTTCTATCACTGCTTGGAAACGGGTTCTTCACATTCTTTCCTTGTGCATATCCTTTGCATACGCCATCATGATCCACTTGGATCTCTGGCAAACTTGTTACCATTTTGCTCACGATCGACAATGCTTTGTAATGTAAGTGAGCAAGTCTTCTATGCCATAGTTCACTTGGATTCACGATACTATGTATTAGTGCTGAATCTGAGTGTCCCTTCAATTTGTATGGTCCTTCTTCAACACCAATCATGACTGCATCATCAATGATCTTTCATTTTGGCCACATGAGGACTTCTCCATCAACGAAAGAAACTCTAAATCACTTCTTATCCAATGTTGAAAAGAATAGGAGGTTCTTCTTCAAACCAGGTACATATAGTACACCCTTCATATTCATGGGCTTTTCGGAATCCAACTTGTAGGAGGCTTCTCCTACCCCTTTAATAGGATATTGATAATCATCTCCATGCTTCACTTTGTGAGTTGAATCTTTCTGAATCAAACTTGGGAAACAGTCCTTGTAACTAGTCACGTGCTTAAAAGCACCACTATCAACAAGCCATGTGTCACTTCCATGAGTGACAGTCCCTGTAAGAAGCGGATATCAACACATATTCTTCTTCACTTGAATCATCCTCTCTTGCTTTCTTCTGAATAGGTTCATCATCTTCTGCAACATGATCATGGTGTCTTTTATTCCTTCCTTTTTTGATTTGATCTTTTACTTGTGGACAATATCTTGCAATATGTCCCATCTTTTGGCAGCTGTAGCATCTGACATTTGAGTAATCCCTTTGAGTCCTTTGAGACTTCTGAAATTTTGGAGACTTCTTTGAAGGATGGACTTCTTTTCTCCTCTTTTCTTTCTTAATATGGATAGCTAGTGCTTGATCTTCATCATTACACAACTTCTCTTCTCTTACTATCAATCTAGCTTCTTCTTGAGTGCATTCTTCCCACAACCTGCTAAACTTTGTTAGCTTTCTTCTGAAACATACCCCTTGAATAAATGATTCCCATGATCTTGGGACACCAATCAATGTAGTCATCACTATGCTTTGAAGTTATTGGCCCCTTCAAGCTTCTCATCAACCTTGGTGTTGCTTATCATCTTGCTAAATTTGGTTTTGGAAAGCCTAACAAGAGGGTCAAAAATGAAAGTTCTTCAATGGAGAATCTGATCCACTAGAAAGATGTGTCTCCTGGAGGCGAGTTGAGAAAACCCTCTTTTCTCTCAAATTTGTGGATAGAACAAGCTAAAACTGGAAACCTAGTTTTCCCAACAGTAGAAACTAGGTCAAAAATGAAAATTCTATGATCTGAAATCTGCCTCCATAGGAAGATGCACTCTCCTAGGGAGAGTTCAATGGTGCTAAGGTCGAACTTGATTTGTGGATGGAAAGGCTAGAAACTTGGGGCCCTAATCTCCGGCAATTGCAGTTGTTGTAGTTGTTAAAGTTGTTCTTTCAACACGACTTTGATACCGTGTTAGAATTTTGATTTACAAGCAATTATGTTAAACTTTCATTCATTTAGCATATCACATCATAATAATTACAAGCATAAGGATCACTGAAAGAAAGACATTCAACAGTAAACACAAAGACTTATCCTGGGAAAACCCTCTCTGGAGAAAAAACCAGCAGAACTTCTCAGTATAGATTCGTCAACCAAGTACAATGTCATAGTGTTAACAAGAAGCTTCTAGCCAAACCCTAGAACAAGAGATAGATGTCTTCGAAGTCTTCTACAACTCAAAACAATTTTCTTCTTAGCTAGAGCAAACCTCTTCCTTGAACTTGCTTGTTGTGAGTGTGTGTCTAATGAGGAGTGCGCCCTCCTTATTTATACTTGTCTTTTGGGTGACTTTTCCTTATGGACAGACTTGTCTTTTTGGGAGGATAAAATACAATATTATTTTATCTCTTGAGCCAACGTTACATGTCTTACAAATACAATATAACATTGTTCTTTTTAGGGTTTTACATGAAAAATACAATAAGATAAATACAATAAAAATATCTTCCGACGCTGCATCTTAATTCAACAAAAGGTGTTTTCACAAGAAGGTCATAAATTAATACAGAAGATGCAGAAAGAGTTCCATAAAGTCATCATGGATAAAGATGAAAAGATCTCTCGTCTAAGAGATCATAATAAAAAATTACTTGTTCAAATCAAGAAGACAAAGGATAAAATACAGTGCAATCAAAAGTTAGAAGAAGATATTCAAGATCTCCAGCAAAAATTATTAGGAAAAGACGAAAAAAAGTCCTCCTTAAGGTTAATCAAGAATTGATAGAGCAAATAAAAACGTTAAGAGAAAGAAAGCAAGAGAATCAAGATGTTCAAATGAAGTCGACAATTCAGACTATAAGGAAGAACTCTTACACTTAAGGAGACACAATCAAGACTTACTCATACAAATTAGAAAAGTAAAGCATGACAAGAAATCTTTACAAGAAGAATTAGATTGCAAAAACTCAATTGTCGACAAAGAAATGACGACTTACACAATAGCAAAGTCATCGGATGCTCAAATTCAAACACCAAAAAGAGGAACACATACACACACAATTGAGTTATTATCAACCGATAAGTTCACAAAAGAACAAAAAATTGAAGTTTTTATAAACACTCCACAAGCGACTTGAATACCTTATTGTCATCTAAAGAGTCGTTTTGACCTGCGACAAAATCAAGAGGAAAATAAAAAGTACTCTTCTTACAGACAAACCAACTACCACATTGAAAAAGTACAAAGACAAAATTGACAAATTGTCATTAGAGCAAATTTGGGTTCTAAAATGGGCCACGTAAGAAAACATACCACCTTGTAAGAAATGAGCCACCTCATAAGAAAAAGAGCCATTGAATTCAAGAACCAATCGAATTTCAATAAAAGAGTCAACCATAATGGTTGACTTGGCATATTTGTCATATAGGAACTATTTTTTTAATTCGTGTATTTAACATATCTCCCTATCGTTTTACTCAAATTTCGAGCGGGAGCACTTGTTGGATGCATCCAAAGAGTGCTCCTGCTCGAAATTTGAGTAAAACGATAGGGAGATATGTTGAAAATACGAAGGAAAAAGTAGTTTTTTTCTCTCTTCCTCGAAAATTCATAAATACTATTTATTATTACAGCTATTATTTTATTAGTTTCTTTAGGAAGCCTGTTTTAGACCTCAAATTTGCTCTAATGATGGAAGCAGAAAACGAGAAGTTCTATCCAAACAATCGATTAACAAACAGTTCCATTGAAGGTAGACCTCGGATGGACCACTTCACAAATGACGCAACATTTTCACTCAATGTTTAAAAGAACGTATCGTCTCATTTCTTCAAGCATCGCAGATACCAACACAAAATATCATGAGAATGCATTACGAGCAAGAACAAGGGATAAAAGTCTTCAATAATCATGCTTTGAGGACAAAGCATCTCTAATAGGAGGGCAATGTTATATAAAAAATATAACATAATCCAATATATATAAATATAAATAACAATAATAATAACAACAACAACAACAATAAAAATAATAACAACAACAACAACGATAAAAATAATAATAACAATAATTAATTAATAAAGAGGTTTTATAGAAGCATCTTATCAAAAAGACTTGACCATTAGTAAAGGGAAATATATATATCGAACCTTCAAGTTGTAATATCATCATATTTATCTCATATTCATATATTTTACTCATTATTTAGTATGGCTTATTTGATATTCCAAATATTTTGGTAATCTTTGTGTTAGAGAACTTTTGTTCGGCTCATAATAGCCATTTACAAAACGCAACTAACACTGCATAACAAAAAACTAAGGTGGTCATGTGCCCCTGCATAACAAAAAACTAAGGTGGTCATGTGCCCTAGTGGGTCATCCCCAGAAGCCCTGGACAACAACCCATGGGCCAAAAGCCCTGCATGGTGGGGATATCCACACATTGAAGGGGCAGTTAACTATGCCACAAAGCCAGGTACTTCTAAGAGTGAAACCAAGGGAGCTTTCCATGACCAATACAAGGGGTCAACAAGCCCTAATCCAAATATCCATACAATATAACCCACTTTGGCTTTTACAATAAAATTTTTGGAACCCCTGCTCTAGGTCTACCCTGCTGGTACACTGATGCTGCACTGATGTGTAACAGGGCCCAAAGGGCATCGTGCTTGGATGGTGCACCACCGTGGGGATAGATAAAACCTTAGCGTGGCACTTGTCATCCTTGTATTGCAGAGCGCTCCATGTGGGGTTTCCTTGTTGACTTAGGTCTCGTTAACCCCTATATTTGCTCCATAGCAATCTTGACGGGTTAAGCGCTAGCACATTACATTAGGCTGGTATTTGGATAACATCTTCAGAGACAATTTGTTAGAGCCAACGTTGGTTCCCATTGAGTTCAGATATATGATTGATACAATGATTTTTCCTTGGCACACATATAGATATTTCACAAGTTTTCAGTTTTGAGAAGATTCCTATTTTCTAGGAAGTTTTCCTATTTTTCAGAAACAAGGTTTAGAGAACCACATGACATAGATGATCACATTTTTTGCATCCTTGCGAGCTTAGGTTTGAAATAAAACTCTTTTGGGCAACATGCAAGATATTTCATTTTATAAGGTTAGGATTTTGAATTGCATGGCACATGCATGGACATGCATCATTTTGCATGGCACATGCATGAACATGCATCACTTCGAGAAAAAATGGCAGTTATAGTGCATGCATGGATCATTGGAGTCTTCAAAGGCGCATGTAGGGATTTGTTTCAGATAGACAGGTGTAATGTCCTCTTCTAATTAAGCTCCAAAACACCCGCTAAACTACTTAATTCCCATAGGTTAGAGCGAGTACTGCATGAAAGGGAATTGACTGAGGACATTTGATACTTAGAACAAAACAGGGCATTCATTTGGTATTAAGTCATCAGTATGGTAAAGAAAGCCTTATTTCTTTAGGCTTAAAGTCAAAATGAAATTATAATTGCATGCATGCAAAAGTGACGCGTAAACCCTAAAAATGGCATGCAAACCCTAAAAGTACATGCTAAGCTATTTAAGAAGGGTTATTGGACCAAAGAAGGGATCTATGATTATTATTGTTGATTTTGGGTTTTTGAGCAGCAACAGCAAGTGCAACAACAACAATTGGGGTTGAAGACGAGGTCTTCAGCTAACAAGGGTTTCGGCAGTGAAATCTATCTGCCCTAATCTCTTTCAGGATAGGCCATCTAGGTCTATCATCAACATTCATCCTATTCATCTGTATTCAGTGATCCAACACACGCAGAAGGTTTATTTGCAGTTTCACATTTGTAGTTGGGGAATAGCTGGAAAACCCCAGAAGGATTCGCTGGGACCCGAAAGCTCAGTTTTTCCTCCTCATGTCAGCTTCATCTTTCTCAGCAAGCTACTCCATTGCATTGGGTGATTATCAGTTCCCTGTTTGCTTATCTGGAGCAGTTATCCGCAGATACATGAGGAAGGGGGACGTGAGCACCAGGGAGGCAAATCAATTCGCTAGGTGCCTTAGAGGAGGCAAAAGTTCTGCATGTTGCATCCAATATCTCCAGCAGGTAAAGACCAACATCCCGACAAAGTTTCAGCAGCATCAGGCACCTCCTCCTCCAAAAACGTCAATATCTTCCAGAAGAGGGCACACTTGTAGCTGGGCATCAAACTGAGGAGAGGAGCACTATATTCCAGCACACTTTGTATGCATCATATCTCTGTAGTACTATCAGCTTATTTATCAGTGGTATGTGTATACCTTCTCTTGGAAGTCTTTGCCCTATAATCTCTCCACTTTAGCTATATTTTAGGGCCATTTGGCACGACACCTTTGCATGCATGTTTTATTTAGTATTTTGCACAATCTTGAGTGTATGAACAAACAACATAGTAGAAAGAACAGTAGAATATCAGTTTGGGATATTACAATAGGGCACTTGCATGGATCACTAGAGTCTTTAGGAGCGCATATAGGGATTTTCTTCAATTAAACATGGCACATGCATAGACCACTAGAGTGATTTAAGGTGCATGCATGAGTGAGTTGGCATTGGTATGAGATAAACTAAGGTCAAAATCAGCTATCTAATGTGCCCCTCAAAAGATTGCAGTGAGGAGCACTTCACATTAGTGTGCATGGATTTTGGTCACTTCATCAGTATTCTAATTGAGAAAAACTCCTTTGCATAATCCATGCACCCCTCTTCCTATATGACCTAATGCGTCCCCTTCTCTTGACCTAAAAACTATTCCTCCTTTAAAAGGAGGAGGAGCACACTTATTCGAGGTCGGACCTTTTTCAATAGAAGCTCATTCTCTTCTGCATTTTCATCTCTTCTCTTCTAGCTTCTATATTATTGTGTAGAGAATATCATTGTAGTGGTTTTGTGTCCGTCTCTTTGGTGCAATCAACCTTTTGATTTATGCAGAATAAAGCTTTGTTATGCTCGTTTCCAACTCTCAGGATTTGATGGTATTTTGATGTATTTTTGTGCAATAAGTTTATCTAGGTGAAATCTGTTGATGTATTTGTAACTTCGAAAGATATTCTGATGTATATTATCATTGTATGTTGTTGTATCCCCATCAGAGATGTGTTTATCTCCTTTCAGGATGTCATTATTGTGTATACACCTTGAGGGGTACAACCTCCGTTGTAAGTTGGGGAAATAGTCCCCAGTTTAACATCATGTAATGTGTATTTGGAGTCTCTCTAGGAGAAGTCGGCCCTGTTAGGGTAAGAGGTTGGCCCCAGTCATGTAATAGGTCAGTCACTTGATTAGTATAAATAGGGAGGCACCCTCCCTCGTTTATACACACCTCACACTTACTCAAGTTCGCATGAGAGAGAAAGAGAAACAAGGAGGTGAGATAGATAGCTGCTGGAGACTTCTTATTACTGGGATTAATCATCTTATGACACAGTCTTTGTGACTGTACTATTAGGAGGAAGTTTGCGGGGTTTTCTCCTTTATGGTTTCCCCGGTGAAAATCTTTGTGTCTTGTGTATCTGTTCTATCTTACGCATGTTGCTGTACTTGTTATTCTTTCAAATAAATATCCTAACTAAGCTAATAAGATCTAAGAAAAACTAACAAAATCTACCATTTAGAAGCGCCTTCTATTTCTTATTTTACATTTTTATTGAGCTGGTTTTAAAGAGATCTCTCAACACTATCAACACATTTTTAACAATTTATTTCGCTATATTTATTTGTGTGCCGAAGACAACATCAAACCTATTGTCATAGTATTTAGTTCGCTGATTTTAATGGTACAACAGTCTAAAAATCACATTTTTCCCACTGTTTTTCAAGTTAAAATGCAGATCTGATTGGTTGCATGTTGGAAATACCAAAGTAATTAAATATATTTGTAGTCTTTGGAATTAGATGTATGCTGGTATACTTGCAACAATGAGTTTTCGTTGTTTTTGAAGCAATATATGGTTATACCTTTTGGGTAGATTTGAAGCTATCTGGACAATGCAAGGATATTAAAAGTCCCCCCTCTGAGGGTGAATTCACGTCACCTTGAACAAAGAGGAGTGTTATTAGTGACACGTTGGATGATGCTCTTAGAAGTTGCATGCATTTTCCCATGGATTTTGTTGTCTTACTTGGGATTTAAATGGTGCATTTTGTGTGCTAACAAGTCTAGGATTACTTGTGGATGAAGTGCATGTTTTATGTTGGCCTCACTCACATATTGGCTATAGAGGGAGGAGAGAGCCTTTGTCATGACATCACTATTGATGTACTCATTATTCCATCTTTGTAGTTGTCTTGGAGAAGTCTTGTAGGGAGAAAGACCTAAGGTTTGTGATGTAAACTTGAGAGTAGACATGAAGATGAATGCTAGTGCTAGGGACGAGTTTGGGTCTTAACACTTGTGTGATGCAAGAGGAGGCATAGGGTATGTGTGATGTAAAATTTAGGAAAGAAGAGTAGAGGAGTCTTGGATCTTGGTGTTATGCTTAGCTTGAAGAAGACTTGGAGCTTATGTTGACGTACTCTTGATATTCCATTGTAATTGTTGGTGCAAAGTTAATGAGCAAGGTTCTGTGCAAGGAACATTAAGTACTATATATCATCATAGAACATACATGCATAAATAGGCATCAAATAAGAAACAAGTTTATCCATTAATCATACATCTAATAATCCATCACATGACATAAATTTAAGGGGGCACCCAAAACCATCATTGTATTAACTTTCTTGCAACAATATACAAAACGTTGTGCAACTCATACATTCCTTCAGCATTTCTTAGAGCTTCTTCATATACTCTACCCAAAACCCCATTAACAACCTTCATCTACTTAAGAACTCAACTGATACAACCAGAAATCCAACCCAATCCCTTAGCTCTTGCAGAGCTTTTATATAAGCTACTATGGCTAATTCTGATTGCGTTAAGACGATTACAATTCAACTATTTCTACTCAGATGCTTTTAATATCTAGCTTATCTCCTGCCATGTGCTCTTGTACCTTTCTTTCTTCTTTGATTGTCCATCCATCTTCCACGACCAGCTCTTCAAAATCGAAGGGGCAACAAGCCCTAACCACAATCGTTGACTCGCCAGCCGTCGTGTCAACTGTGCTGCTTTGCCAATCCTTTAAACAAAGGGGCAAACTTAGGCACTACCGATAGGGATTTATCATTTATCCCAAAAATCTGCAAAATTATCAACTTGTGCCTTCCATTTCCTCACCAACAGATTAACACCAACAATGAATGTTTGGGCTTTCTCACTATTCGACAGTAAAGGTTGTTGCTTATCCAATGCTTACCACTAAGAATCTGTAAATGATTCCAATTGCAACAACGTAAGATTGGTGGATTGGGTTTCATGTTGAAAGTTGTGTGTGGTTTTCCTTGCAACAACTGTAGCTTTGTCAAGGCTTCTGAATGGGTCATCCACAACCTGAATCCCTTTGTACTTTTGTTGATTTGCTTCAGTGGATTATTCATGGCCCAGGGCTCTTGATTCATATAATTGATATTTGTTGCAACTCGTCGACAAGCCTTTGTCTTCGTTTCCACAAGCCCATCCATTTTTGTAGAGTGGAAAAAATGGCCTTCCTCTGCATGGTAGCTTCATGGAGGTGAGCACGAGTTTTGTTGATTTCAACCACTAAAGGAGGTAGTTGAGCCATGAGCTCTTTCTATTGCTGCGGTATCCTAGCCTTGGTTTGTCTCTAGCTCATTTTGCAGTGTGTCTACTTGGTCTCCCAATGGTTCCAAGAAAAGCATAGAAGCCTAACACCCTCCTATGGACTAGTACAAGAACCCACCTCTGATATTTTAGTATTCTAGAGGAAAACTTCACATCCTCGCAAGATTTTTGTAAATTTTGTAAACCCTAGGTGAATGTTATCCTTATGTTCTCAAATAAATCAACTCATATTTAATTTGCAAAATATTAAATTTGTCATATAGTAGGATTCACACATAGCTAGAAAATGAACAACTAAAGCAAAACACAATACAATAGGATTAACACCTTCAAATCATCCTTTCATTAATAGATCTAGGCTTACAAGGAAATCTCCATAGGCGCCAAAAACATACATTTGTATGTTACGCTCAAACAAAGCAAAAGCTCCAACTTACTGAAGAAAATTGCCCACTAGAAACCGAGAAATGGCCTGGAACTTGTTGCTTTGCTATATCGCTGTTTGTATGATTGTATGGAATTGTTTTGTGCAGCTTTACAGATCTGCCCATATGATGGTATGAAATTCCATATGGATCCATACAATTGTATAGATTTGTCGTCTTGATTCGTATGACTGCACTGATAAGCTGTACCCACTGCATGCTCGTTGAAATTTGCCTGGTTAGTGGTTGCTAATCTTTGCTCCTCTCCAGTGGATTAATCCTGCTCCATGGATGAATTACTTCACCTCTCAACCAAAATATCTTTTGAGTGAATAATGAATGTGTCTTTTCCCTCCACCTTGACTTACCTTTATATTTTAGATCAAACCCTAATCAAACTTGTTATCCACTAATTTTGCACTTAGTGGATTTCCAGTGAGCCGCCGAAGTCATGAACACGCCAATTGTTCATTCTCAGTGCTTAGAAGTCCGTGGTTACATTAGGACCAAGTGTGGTCCCATCTTTGTTAATAAATGCATGTTCATACTCCTTGGGGATGTTATAATAAATGTGTTAGCATGGCAAACTTTTTGTAAAGGACTTGGATTCCTAAGACTTAAACATCAATCCGATCATTCCAAGGTCTTTTCGTCTTGGTGGTTAGGCCTTAGGTGGTTATTAAAGTTCACGTGTCAATGTATATAAGCATGCTAGGCATCGGTATTGAGTTGTATGGACATTTTCTAGGCCCCCCCTGAGTTTTTGTTCAGTTTCGAGAAAATAAAATTTCCCGCATTTTTAGGCCATTGTTCAATGGTTATGGAAAAATTCAAAATGTAATAAATATGTGATCCGGAGTCCGTTTTCGACGTGGATGGGCTCGTTTTCAAGCTCAAAGCACCTCCTATACCTCGGGACCCACTTTTCGCTACCTCGTCAAATTTTATAATGTGGAAAGGGTAGCGAATGGTTTTATGTGGTAGGAAAATAAGACTTAAGATAAAAAGAGTCATATATTAACATCTGTGGAAGCTAGCGAATCAAAGTTTGGAGGAAGAGTATGACCCCACTTGATAAGCTTTCACGTAATGATTGAGGTGGCGAATGGTTAAAGGTTTGGTGAATATTCAATTGGAGAGGTGGCGCACCTCTTAGGAGGTAGCGCCTACCTCTATAGTTAAACTCCATTCAAGCTTTATTTATCCCATAATTTACTCATGCGCCACATTCACTTCGCACGTCATCATTCGTGTGGCTCTTTTCGAGTGGGTTGATGGGAAGGTTTGGTGAGTGCGCGCCTCTCTTGGAGAGGTGGTGCCTCTTCACAAGATCCAACCATTAAGAATCCCACAAATCACTCCTTCATTTCGAGTTAACTCATGTCTACTCCAGTTGGTTGGGTGCTGTTGAATTTTAACATGTGCATGTATTCTTTAAAAATTTGTAGACTGTAATATAGATAACAATAAGACAAGTGCAGTAGTCAATCAAGCATCACACAATTGAACACAAGATGTTTTCATGGGAAAACCTTTAAAGGAGAAAACCCCCAAAAGAATTAGTAATTCATCCCTTAAATGAGATGACTGAGTTTGTAGATGAAAGAAGAAATTTTATCTCAGAATTTTGAGATGAATGCTTAACAAAATTTCCAAACCCTAGCAGGCCTATTGCTATCACCAAACGCTGCCACGTGGAGGGTGAAGACCTACTGCCAAATCTGTGCATGCAACTGCTGCCTGGAGTGTACCTGCAGTTGCCCGAATTTTCTCAGCTACCCAGAATTTCTTGTAGCTACCCGAATTTCAGCAGTCTGCCCGAAATTTCCTGTTGCTTCTTTTATTCTGCTGCCTGAACTTTTAATCTGCTTCCTGGAGGTTCTGTTGGTTGCCTAGATTCAATTAGCAGCTGCCCAAACCTGTTAGGGCTTCCTGAGTCCTGTTACAGGGTTGCCCGAACTTGTTAGGGCTTTCTGAGCTCTGTTACACGGATGCCCGTGATTGTTGGTGGTCTGACCGTGGCCAGTATGAGGTTGCCCAAGAGTTGGAACAGCTGTAGCAGCTGCCCAGAATTTGGAGCAGTCTGTAGCAGCTGTTGTTGATCACGAGTGAAGATGGTGGTAGTTGCTGCTGCCCTAGCTCGGGTAGTATCGCAGCTGTTGCTACTCCCTTCGTCACCTGCTAGGAGTTGTGCACAATGGATGGAGAGGCCCTAGCTGGCTAGGTCGCCATGCTAGGGCAAAACAACAAAAACATGCTTAGCCACGAATTGTCCTTTAAAGGTAGCGAAGATGAAGATGATTGCAGTCACGAATATTTCGGTCACCCTCAGCAAATTTTGCCTCAGTCCAAGTGGAAGCAGTCCTGTGATGAATGTGTGTATGTTCAAATGAATTGCAAGCGATCTTTATTTATAGGGTTTCCAACATTGAGTTGGTCCGACATAATTAGGAGTTGTTGACAATAGGGCTTTATTCTTTTTCCACTTTGACCCTTTTTACTTTAACTTTTGGTACAAAAGTCTTCTTTGTAATTTGACTTGTGTCACTTGGTCTTCCTCATGGACCAAGGGTTAGGATAAGAAGGTCCTCCAAGTGCTTTGTAGTCAAAGCAGGTGATCTTTAGGGTCCTTTATGCCAACTCAAAGTACATCTTCATAAATAGGGAGAATTGCTGAATGCTTTTAGCTTGAACTCCTTGTGCCACCGAGATCAGGTGCTGGGTGTCTCAACCAGGGGTAGTTAATCCCTGGAGAGGAGTGCAGCACGTGCACAGACCCGGTCTAGGGCTTACGGTGATGCCCTGGTAACTGACCAGGTGCCTCAACCCTAGGCTGCATCAATTAACTCAATGTCAAATACTTGGTAACTAACCAAGCGTCACCATTCTCCCGGAGAATGGCCTTCAACCCTAGGCTGAGTCCCCCAGTCCCAAACTCGTTCAAGTTCTTGGTAACTGACTAGGCGCCTCCATTCAGCTCTGGGCCAAGTCCCCTAGTCCCAGACCGGTTCAAATTCTTGGTAATTGACCAGGTGCCTCCATTCAAAGAATGGCTCTGAGCCCTAGGCTGGGTCCCCTAGTCCTAGACTGGTTTAAGTGCCTGGTAACGGATCAGGTGCCTCCATTCAAAGAATGGCTGTCAGCCCTAGGCTGAGTCCCCCAGTCCTAGACTGGTTTAAGTTACTGGTAACTGACCAGGTGCCTCCATTCTCCAAGAGAATGGATCTCGACGCTGCTCAGGAAAAATCAACACTCCCTTTTAGCGAGAGAGGTATTCTCTGCCATACCAAGCTTGTCACAAAAGTACACAAACTTTGTTGATGTCAGAGGCTTGGTCAAAATATTTGCAATCTGTTCATTTGTACGGATGTATTGCAGCTTCAGGGTGCCTCTCTCTACTAGGTCTCGGATGAAGTGGTACTTCATTTCAATGTGTTTCGATCTGTCATGAAACACTGGATTTTTTGAAAGTTTAATGCAACTCTGATTATCACAATGAATAATTGTTGGCTCAAGCTTTCCACCAAACAAATCAGAGAGATGTTTCCTTAGCCAAACTGCTTCTTTGCAGGCATTACTAGCAACAGTATACTCAACATCAACTCTACTCTGAGCTATGGAACCCTATTTCTTGTTGGACCAAGAAATCATTGCTAATCCCATACTGAAGCAGTAACTTGAAGTCCTTTTTCGGTCTACTGTACTGCCAACCCAATCGGAGTCGGCATTATCGACTAACATTACTCCACTGTTGGAAGTATACCTGAGCCCATAAGTGATAGTACCACGCACTTATCTGAGTACATGTTTAGCAAGTACCCAATGTATGTGCTTCGAATCAGACATGAACTGACTTAGGGCATTCACTGTGTAAAAGATATTTGGTCTCGTGTGCACTAGATACATCGAGGATCCAATGAGCTGTCGATATAGAGTAGAGTCGACATCCTGTGAACTGGTGGTTGAGTCTCGCAACTTCTTCAAGTTCGTTGTCATGGGTACACTCATGGACTTACAGTCCTGCATTCCAAATCTCTATAAAATATCGACTGCATACTTCCCTTGTGTTAGGAAGATCTCGCCTGGCTTTTGCTAGACCTCTAAGCCAAGAAAATAGTGCATCAAACCAAGATCCTTTATTTCAAATTCAGAGGTAAGCTCCCTCTTACACTAAGCTATCAGTTGTTCCTCCCCAGTAAGAAACAAGTCATCCACATACAAGACTAGGATCAAGTGATGGTTATGAACAACCTTAAAGTACAGATTGGAGTCAACAGTACTTTTGGAGAGCCCCAAGCTGTGAAGGTAGCCATCAATCCTTGCATACCAAACTCTCGGGGCCTGTTTGAGCCCATAGGAAGCTTTCTTCAGTTTACACACATGGGACTTATCCCCATGAGTCACAAAGCCTTCTGGTTGTTCAATGTAGACTTCCTCATCAATTTTTCCATTGAGGAAGGTTGCTTTTACATCCATCTGATGGAGTTTCCATCCGAACACAGCAGCTAGGGAGATGATAGTTCTGATGGTGGTATATCTGGCGACAGGAGCAAAAGTCTCATCATAGTCTATGTCTTCTTTTTGAATGAATCCACGAGCTACAAATCTGACCTTGTACTTCTCAATAATGCCATCAACAGCATGCTTGATTTTGTAAAGCCATCTAAATGTTACCATTGACTTTCCTGTGGGTCTAGGAACAACTTTCGACACACCAATTTTCATAATTGAACTATATTCTTCAATCATAGCATCATTCCATACCTGTTGGCTTGCTGCTTCTTTGTATGTGGAAGGTTCTGCATTGATGACCTTGCTCATAAGGCTTGAGTACTTCTGAGGCTTTATGCTTTCTCTGAAAGTTCCGGGAGGAGCTTTATGCTTCTCTGCTTCTTGCACCGTTTCTCAGTACCAAGCAAGTCTCCTTTTGGAAGGAGGAACCTCAAGTAGTTCTTCAGCTGGTCTTTAAGATTCTCTAGGCACATCTGGAATTTGAGGCTCAAATTCTTCTTCCTCCCTCTGAACTTCTAAATCTGGAGTCTCGGAAGGGGATTCTTCTACATCATTTTGAAGCTCTTTTGTTTGACGAAACACAACTTCCTCATGGAATATTACGTCTTTATTGACTTCAATGTACAGTTGTCTAGGAACATAGATGCGGTAGGCTTTCGAGCTTTCACTGTAACCAACAAATATTCCTTTCTTCCCAGAAGGCTCTAACTTAGCCCTCTTTTCTTTTGGTACATGAATATACACAGGAGTGCCGAAAATCCTCATGTGATCAACTGCAGGTTTCTTGCCTGTAAATACTTCTTCTGGAGTCTTTTCCCCCAAGATGGCATGAGGACTTCTGTTTTGAATGTACACGGCTGTACATGCAGCATCAGCCCATAAGGATAAAGGAAAATCAAGGTCAGTCAGCATAGCTTTAGCAGCTTCACATATAATTCTATTCTTCGTTTCTGTAACACCATTTTGTTGGGGGTTGTAAGGCATTGTCAACTCCCTCTTGATTCCTGGTTCTTAGAAAAAATCATCAAACTCATTAGATTCAAATTCACCTCCATTATCTGACCTCAGGATACGGATGTGTCTCCCTGTTTGGTTTTCAATTAGAGCCTTGAACTCTTTGAATTTGTCAAAAGTTTCACGCTCGACTTTGAGATAGTAGATCCAGGACTTACGAGAGTGATCATCTATGAACAAAACATAATACAAGCACCCACTCAAGGAGGGTGAAGACATAAACCCACATATGTTAGAATGAATCAAATCCAAGATTCCTTTAGATCTATTCTTGATTTTGGAGAAGGATTTCTTAGTGTTCTTACCTAGAGCACAACCTTTGCAAACACCAACATGTTCAAGAGAAAATTATGGCATACCTATAACCATCCTTTGAAGACCAGGAAGAGCTGTATAGTGAAGGTGTCTAAACCTCCGATGCCACAATTAACATGGGTCAATTGTGTTCTGAACCAAAGCTCGTGTGAAATTCCCAGAATCTTTGTAAAGACCTCCCTCTCGAACTCCAATCGGTTTAGCTGAGCTTAGCTTCTCATTCTTTGCCCATAGTAGGACCTTCTTGTCCATAAAGAGAACCCTGTAGCCCTTGTCTTCTAAGCCAGCAACAAAGTGTAGGTTCTTCTTCAACCTAGGGACATATACTATGTCTTCAATATGCAAAACAGTGCCTGAATCAAGTTGAAGTGAGGTTGATCCAACTCCTTCAATCTTGTAGGTGGTGTCATCCCCAAGTTCTACTTGAGTAGTGAACTTCTTCTTTTTGTAGCTGGTAAGTGCTTCATGAAAACCTATCATATGTCTGTAAGCACCACTATCTACTAACCAAGAGTTAGCACTTTTAGTGATGGATCCTGAAAGAGCAGATATTAGGTAGTATTCCCTTCTTGGTTCATCTTCTTTGGAAGACTTAGCATTCTTCTTTTTCTTGGGTTCTTCTTCTTCTGCTGTAGAAGCTTGGAACCTTCTCTTTGGATGCCTGCAATCCTTGGCAAAATGTCCTGTCTTATGACAATTAAAACATTCTAAACTTGGATCATTTGAATGTTTACCTTGTGTTTTCTTTTTTCTTTTTCTAAGTGAACGAATTCTTGAACTTCCTTGTCTTAGATGTAAGAGCAAGGTTCCCTTCCTTGGTGCCATTTGATCTACTCTGAATTCTTCCCTCTTCTTCCAAACAATCGTGCCAAAGTCTATCAAAGTTTGGCTGATATTCACGTCCACTTACTGCTGCCAAAAAGGTTTCCCAAGAACTGGAAAGACCATCGAATACAGTCTGTACAAGATCAACATCATCCACATGTATACCGATAGCAGAAATTTGGTCTCTTTCCTGAGCAATCTTTGTGAAGAAGGGGGCAACTCCTTCATCCTTATTCATCTTTAATGTACAAAGCCTCTTCTTGAGTACTCTCTTCTAGCTGGGTGCCTTCTTTTCATATAAGTTCGTCAAGGTGTCGAAGCATTCTTTGGCAGTCTTTAATGGTGTGATGGTGGCGATCAAGGTCTCCTTGATCGAATCATATGTAATGTCCCAATTTCAAAATTTTATTAAATGACCAATTTTTCCAATTTTTCCCCAATTTGGACCTTAACTAGTTTTGATGTCTAGACCTCCAAATTGACCCAATTGCTCCCAAATTTTCTCAGAAGATATATGCTTGATATTAGAACTTAAATATGATGTTCAGTGATGTTTTATGACCCCCCAATTACTTCTGCAAACTTGTTTAATGTTCTGTTCAAAGTAGGAGTCTTTACTAGCAAATTTGGGCTCCAATTCCCCTTGGGTAATTGCCGGAAATGGATTCTCAAATGGTCCCAAAGTCACTCAAATTTCTGAACAGAGGAAGGGGATGTGTGGGGGACATTTTTAATGTCTCATTTGTATCATGGTTCAGTTTATACAGGCTGTTATGACTCTTTCCAAACCAGCTCCCAAATCACAATTTCGACCCTTGGGGAAAAGGCACCAAATCTTCTCCCAATGCAATTAAAATGGGTAAAATGGATTCCTATGCTCAAGTACTGAACATGAAACTTGTAATGCACATTAATGACAGTCCATTCATCATAAATATATCATAGATACATTCTCCCATTCGAAATAATCAGCATTATCATAGCATACATCAATGTAGTGGGGAAATGGTCATTGGTTGCTCATTAATAATCATTTTCCCATACAACCATTTGATATTTCGACCTGATACTTTCTGAGAATGAAGAACATATCATATTGAGCTTATTACAATCAGTAATGGACAATGAAAAGCTTCTCCCAATTCGAAATCATTAGCATTACAATGGTTCACAACAAGATAGTGGGGAAATGGCACTATTGCTTCATTGTTTAACATTTTTTCATGAAATATTTTGGCATTTTGACCTGAGAGTCTTCTCAACTTGAAATACAGAGCATTTATATCAGAACATAAAAATAATGGAGCATTATAAGCTTCCCCAAAGAAATCAATAGCTCACCTAAAGCGTAATCCCTCTATGAGCAAGAATATGCAATAAAAACTGGAGATGGTTGAGGGAAGGTGCTGCAATAGAAGGAACCACGAGCTTCCCTGTAGATTACACCTGAAAATACAACTCCATTAAAGCTCCATGAAAGACTTGAGTGGCCTCTCCAAACACCAACTTGGATGAGAATCTTCCACCCTCGAAATTGGCTATGGCAAGAAAACTAGTCATCCACTGGCTCTCACAATTCACAAATGACAATTTCTCAAATGATCAAAAACTCTTCTCTTGGTTGATTCCTGTATTTTATAAACATCCTTAGCCTTCTAAGGTTACCAATCCATCCACAAACTCAAACCAATTCGAATTTGGGTGTGGGCTCAAGATTTGCCATGTGTCCTCCCTTTCCTAGCCTTCCATTTTCCCCCAATTTGAGTAGGAACCCATTGAGCTTCTCCAACTCACATGAGAGCTCTCTTGGATGCTCTATTTCGACCTGACATGTCAGATATGTCAGATGTCAGCCTTCAGATCTAATTTGTGTCATAGATGTCATAGCATTTTCATCATTGTTGTCATAGAGCTAGGGAATCTAGTCCAAGTGTCTCACTAGCTCCAAAATGTCTCTTCCTCTTCCATGGGAGTTACTCTTCCACTCCAATTCGACCTGAATTGATTCATGCCAAGTATATTGACCTTCCAACTCATCCCAAGACCCTTGGGCTTTTTATGGATTCGAAATGACAAGGGGAGGATGCCATGTGGCATAGAAAATCTAGCTTGCGTGGGTCCCACATTCTCCATGTGTCTTCATGATCAATTGCCACTTTGATTTTCTTTTGTATTTATTTATCTAGCTCCTTTATTAAATATTTATGCCATTCTAATGTTCAAACATCATTTATTGTCTCTCTTATTCCAAATCCCAAAGCTTCCACCCTCAACCTAGGAAACTAGTAATTTTCCTCCTTGGCAATTATTTGACCCTTAGCATCAATTTGACAATTTGACAAACTCTCTTGAATATGGAAAATGTGATTAGGCCATTGTGACCCAATCAAAATTTGGGACATGACATCATAGATGACCCTCCTTGCCTTTTCTTGCTTATTCTTGAAAGCAATTCTTCTAGCATTAGATGTAGGTTCTTCTATGGCATTAAGAACCAAGTCATCAAGGTCATTCTCTTCCAAGGTGTCCATGAGCCTAGCATTCCATGAGTTGTAGTTGGCTGACCCCTCAAGCCTTTCTTCTGGTCTGAAAGTGTTGGTGGCCATCTCTCCTTCACAAGTCTGCTATCTAAGTCTGCAAAATGTCCGAAGGTCTAGGAGGATTACTATAATCTACTCTCTTACTGCAATCTTCACATGCAAGGCTTTGATACCATGTTGAATTTTAACATGTGCATGTATTTTTAAAAAATTTGTAGACTGTAATATAGATAACAATAAGACAAGTGCCTCACAGGGAAACCTTTAAAGGACAAAAACCCCAAAAGCATTAGTAATTCATCCCTTAAATGAGATGATAGAGTTTGTAGATGAAAGAAGAATTTTTATCTCAGAATTCTGAGATGAATGTTTAACAAAATTTCCAAACACTAGCAGGCTTACTGCTATCACCAAACACTGCCACGTGGAGGGTGAAGACCTACTGCTCGATCTGTGCTTGCAACTGCTGCCCGGACTGTACCTGCAGCGGCCCGGATTTTCTCAACTGCCTGAAATTCTCTTGTGCTTGAAATTTTATTCTGCTGCCCGAACTTTTAATCTGCTGCTCAAACTCTGTTTGCAGCTGCCCAGAGGTTCTATTGGCTGCCCAAATTCAGTTAGCAGCTGCCCGAACCTGTTAGGGCTTCCTGAGTCTTGTTACAGGGCCGCCTGAACCTGTTAGGGCTTCCTGAGCTCTGTTACAGGGCTGCCCGTGATTGCTAGTGGTCTGACCGTGGCTAGTATGAGGCTGACCAAGAGTTGGAACAGCTGTAGCAGATGCCCAAAATTTGGAGCAGCCTGCAGCAATTGCTGCTGATCACCAGTGAAGATGGTAGTAGCTGCTGCTGCCCTAGCTCGGGCAGTATAGCAGCTGTTGCTGCTCCCTTTGTCACCTGCTAGGAGTTGTGCACAGTGTATGGAGAGGCCCTAGCTGGCTAGGCTGCCATGCTAGGGAAAAACAACAAAAAAATGTTCAGCCACGAATTGTCCTTCAAAGGTAGCGAAGATGAAGATGATTGCAGTCACGAATATTTTAGTCACCCTAAGCGAATTTTGCCTCGGTCCAAGTGGAAGCAGTCCCATGATGAATGTGTGTATGTTCAAATGAATTGCAAGTGATCTTTATTTATAGACTTTCCAACATTGAATTGGTCCCACATAATTAGGAGTTGACAATAGGGTTTTATTCTTTTTCCACTTTGACCCTTTTTTACTTTCTTTGTAACTTGACTTGTGTCACTTGGTCTTCCTCATGGACCAAGGGTTAGGGTTAGAAGGTCCTCCAAGTGTTTTGTAGTCAAGTCCTCCAAGTGTTTTGTAGTCAAAGCAAGTGGTCTTTAGGGTCCTTTATGCCCACTCAAAGTACATTTCATAAATAGGAAGAATTACTGAATGTTTTTAACTTGAACTCCTTGTGCCACTAAGATTAGGTGCCGGGTGTCTCAACTAGGGGTAGCTAATCCCTGGAGAAGGTCACAGAGCCCATAGATCAAGGAGAGGAGTGCACCACGTGCCCAGACTGTTTGAAACATAGTTGTCATTGATGTCAAAGTATGGAGATAGTTGGAAATGTTGATGTCAAAGTATAAAATAAACACTCATATGTATGATCAGATTTGATGAAGAGTTTATGAAGACTGTAGGTACACATATGTATGATTGGATTTGTATGAAGATGTATGATCAGATTTGGAGACACTAACTTTGAAAGGAGTTTTATATCATATAGACAGTCCAAATGAGAACACAAACTTCATGATTAGATAGCCTGTTCCAAGACCTTTCCGGTGATATGTGGCACACCTTCTAAGTCCTTGTGGTTGAAGAGATATGACCATTTCTTTGTAATGGGTCAGAATTTTAATAGTGGGCCGACCTAACAGGTTTATGGGCCAAAGTTTAAGGACGGGCCGACCTAACAAGTCTACAATTAAAAACTGGCGATCCATCACTATAAATACAAGAGAATTGTGCTTCATTTGATGTGGTGGACGGAGCTCTGAGATAGAACTTTGAGATGGTTGCAGGGCCGAGTTGCAGGTCTGAAGTTGCAGAATGAGGTTGCAATCTGAAGCAATGTAAAGGAGTCAAACATGAAGTCTGTTAAGGACTATTTTTGGGATTTTATGGACTGCCTTTGGGGCTGTTAAGAATTGTTTATTGCAGGTCTAATGGAGCAGAATTAAGCACATTATTTAAGGGTTTTATAGCAGGGCCAAACAGCAGCAAGGAGATTGATTTTAGGGCACATATTGAAGAGTATTGGTCTTGGGTTTTTGTACTTTCGTTGGAGCAGATTTTGGGACTGTTATAAGGAAGAGAAGGATCAGCGAAGAAGAAGTGTAACAGTGGTGCAGCAGCAAGTATAATTCAATGAAAGAGTGTTGATTGCTGATGTGCTTGTTGATGAACGAAAAAGTTTATTGAAAGAAGTTGACAGTGGCAGAATTGGATAACAGTTTGACAGTTGAAGAATTCGGTATGGCCAGTGTTGCATAAGCAGTTTGTTGACAATGGACAGTGTGTTGATTGTGATAGTGGTTGTTGATGAGCAGAGATGTTGGAAAATTGATTGATAGAGATCCATTGTATCTCTATTCCTTGTATACATCGTGTTAGGGTGTTGATTCATCTTTGTCAGTTGTAGCTGACTAAAACATTCCTTTCTGGTGGGTGGTGCCACCTCAGGTTGAAGCCTGATTATTGGAGATTGGTGTCTCCTCAATGCTCATTCATAATATAATCATTCATTTATATACATTTTGTCTCTTCTACTGCTGTAATGTTGTTACATATTTTTGAATATTGAATTGAATCAAGAACCATGAAATAAGAAATAATTGGTGAAAGTGAATTCAAGAAAAGTATAGATAAGTAAATCATTTAAGCAACACTGATTCACCCCCCCTCTCAGTGTTGCTGGCCTGTTAATATTTGGTATCAGAGCGGGCCTTCATCTACTAAGCCTAACAGCTTGAAGGAAGATCCCGAAGAACAAATGGATTTATCTAACCCAACACAGTTATTGAATGGATCAAACTATGCAGTATGGAATATAAGAATGGAGGTGTATTTGAAGGCAGTAGGAATTGATGTATGGAACTCAGTTGTCACTGGTTACACTCCACCAAAGAAAGTGAAAACCATAGCTCAGAAAGAATCTGGATAGAACAACTCGATGGCAATAGAAGCTATCCTGGATCAGCTCCTGTGAAAGAAAGAATAGGACAATATTCATCAGCCAAAGAACTTTGGAATAAATTGAAGGATCTCTACTCAATTGAGAAGATTGTTGAAGCACATGAGGAACCAGTTGAAATAGAATCCAGCCTCATCAAAGATTTGATGCAAGATTCAATCAACTATGAAGGTAAGAACTCTCCCAAATACTTTGTTTGCAAAAATTCAGAATGGGATAAAGAAAAAAAAATCTACATGACCAAGAACATGGGAATGAAGAACATGAAGAGGGTATTTTGGACCCTGTGGCTGAACTCATAGCAGCACTGGAAGAAATTGATAACCTAAGACAAATCAATAGAAGGAAAGAGGAAGATATCTCTAATCTTAAACAAGAAAATTGCTATCTAAGGGAATTGTCACAAAAGTCTTCAAGTGGTGAAGCAACCAGTTCTGAAGAACTATGAGAAATGAGAGAAAATATTATCAATTTGAATGCACAGCTCGAAGAAGCTAAGAAGATAGAGGAAACATTGAAGAGCCAGCTGGTTGACAAGAAGGATTCCTGCCACCAACTAGAATTGGAAATGGTCGATCACAAAAGGAAGATACAGAAATCAGACGCAAGTCCCAAATTCATGTATAGCTCAGCAATCCTAGACAAAATCTTGGAAAATCAAAGATCGCCTAATGATAAATCTAGTCTTGGGTATGTTGCCCACCTATTTCGACTAGGTGGCAACTCCATGTACATAAAGATGTACATAATTGTACCTTGGAAAAATCTGAGGATTTTTCCACTTCTGCAGGG
>LPNX011089620.1:97833-147134 GCA_001517045.1 Pseudotsuga menziesii
TAATGAAAGAAGAACAACTCTAATAAAACTTACTAAAATTTACCAAGAGACACTGCAAAACGTCCTACCAACATTTGTCTTCTGTTTATTTTTGCCTTGCTGTTCAAGGCTTCACTACAACACAATACTACAAGCACTTTCAAGTTCATTTTACTGCAAGCACTCCAACACTTTACTTTCAGCTTCATTCACTTTCAGCTTTGCAAATTGTTCATGTGGTGAATGCTTAACTGCTTAAAGTATTTCTATTTTCCTTTAATTTACTGCTGGCTTAATAATCTGTACTTAAAGCATTTTTCTGCTATATTGTAAATCTTGTTCATTGTCTACATTGGTGAATCATCTGTATATTGCTTAATACTTGATTCCTTATTGTTCATAATTGTATTATTCATTTATCTCATTGTTAGATAATTTAATCTGTAGATAATCATTCTTATTCTTTTAAGTTTGTAACTTGTAAATATTTTGACTCCATTATCTAGGCACTGGTCTTGTTTCATATAAGATCTTAGCCTCTTCTTAAGAAAAGATCCCTTTAATTAATCTCCAATTAATTAATAAACCTGAAACATAGTCTTTCCGTAGGGACTACCCCCCTTGGCTCTGTTGGGATCTTGCCTAAACGGAGGAGCTGTAGACTGTGGTGACAGTGGTCCCCAGCTCTCACTTGCCCCCAAGGACACACATAGCAGGTTGTGACTTTCCTGTGTCATAAAGTGTGTATTAGGCGGCAACAGGGTACAAGGAAAATGAAAAGCCTGAAGGCGGCAAATGGACTCCTAATAGCATGCATGAGATAGGTTTTTCCTCCCCAGAAAGAAGAAGTGAAGTTATAGACGAAGAACATGCTCAGAGTTTTGTCAAGAAGGGAAACTTCAGAAGAACAGATCAACAAGGTGTTCAAAGAACATTTTTCTCATTTCACAGAAAATTCAGAAAAGATGTACCATCCAGAGGGAATCAAACATTTGAGTATGAAGCTCCATTTAATGGTTATTGTTTTTCATGTGATGGCTATGGTCATAAAGCCTTAAATTGTAAGTTTTATGCAAGAAGAAATTTCGGAAATGACAAGAGATTGATAAGATGCTGGAGATGCAATATTTTTGGACACATTGCAAGATTCTGTTACACAGGCAGATGCTACAGCTGCAATGATTTTGGTCACAAGGCTCAGGCCTGCAGAAAATCAAGGAATACTTTTACAAGTGAAAAGAAGGAATCCAACAAAGTCTGGAAAAGAAAGAGTGACAGTCAAATAGAACAATCAAGCACCCACATTCACGAAGAAAATGCAGATATTCGAGGAAGTCTAGAGCTCACAAAACAGAGGAAAAGTAAAGTGAATTCTGAAGAATCTGAAAAAAAATGCCAAATCTTTAAAGAAAAGGAAGAAACAAAAATTACTGTAAAAACAAATAGCAAAGTTGAAGAAGAGAAGTATGCCATTGATATTCCATCTTGGTACTTGAACCCTATAGATTGAAGATTTCTGAGCAGTATTGGATGGCACGAGTAATGGATAAGGTGAAAAGTTGAGGACAGAGAAGATGCCAAAATTGCATATCCGAATATATAAGTTTGCTGTGTAAATATTAAAGAATTGCATGGATCAGAAGTCCTATATTTTGTGTGTTGTATCATGTAACAGGGATCTTTATGTTGATCCACTGAAGTTAACAATGTCTGGGTATTACCTGCACAAATTTGTCTGAAAGTAGCATTTGCTTTGAAGCTGAGAATCCAAGGCTTGGATTGTGAAAGAAGAGCTGAGTTTAAGCCATATGAGTGGATCAAATTTTGACCATTCCTGGAACTATATCTTTGAGAACATAAGGACTGTATATTGACTTATTTTTTGGTTTATCAAGATTAGTTGTAAAGGGAGCTTGTTAAGCATGTGAAGACTGTTTGTAAGAGCTGCTTGTGGTGAATGCTTGAAGAGTGATTTGACTGAGTTAAAGGGCTATAACTAAGTTTAGTCTGCTGCACTTGCTTGATTATTTTGGAGTTTTTGAAAAATCAAAACAAGGCTGAAACATGGCTACTCTTTTGTGTAAGATTTGATGGTATAGTAATGCTTGAGAACATTTTTTTATAGGGCGGTTTGAAAGATTACTGGATAGGCAAGACAGGGCTGAGATGTAGCACAAAGTGGATGTGCTTATTAAAGGATAGAAGCTGTATTAATTGACTGACATAAAAGCTGTTGATTTTTACCTAGGAATTGTTCCCCTAAGTGACTTTTGCCTAAGTCACTAGGAAAAGAGGTTTGAGTCACTTGGACTTTATATTAATGTCTTGAGATAAGCATTAATTGCACTTTAGAGAATAAAGTGCACTTTAAGTGAAAAATTTAAAAAGTGAGTAAAATTAATTATTTTGTGGAAAAAAGTGATTTTAATCACAACCACTCATCTAGTCTAATCTGAGCCCTAAGATTAGATGGCTTTTCATTCACCCTAATATTTTACCTAAAATGAAAGTTTTCCAAGTGAAGAGACACTTTTGCATTTTTAGAGAAGAGAGAGCCATTTTTTGAGAAAGAGGAGAAAAATAGTAGCAGGAGCTTTTTTTCTCTTGGAACGCAAATCGAGGAAGGAAATAGCAGCAGGGCACACAAATTGAGGTAGCAGCAACAACATTTATTGTTGTTCCGTACAGGTTGTACGGTACAGATTTCGTACAACAGCATGGATCCCGAGGCAGAAAGTACATCATGATTTTCGAGGCAGATTGGGGCACAATTTTCAAGGAAGAATAACTGGGCACGAATCCCGATGCAGTTTTCAGTGGCATTGTTTTCGAGACAAACTGTACAAATAGGCTATATAGTCCATATAGTAGCACGAAAATCGAGGAGGCAACAAAAAGGAAAAATTTTGAGTTTGTATTTTTTCTGTTTGGCACGGAAAAAGAGACGGAATATTTCTTCCGGTTGAGATAAGTTGGTATGAAAATTTTTTCTGTCTATTGCTGTAAATTTTCTTGATAAAAATTCTCTCTGTCACAGGTTTTCCCCGGAGGTTGGGGTTTTTCCTGGGTCATTGGACGAAAAATACTGTGTCTAAAATTTATCTTTGAATGTGGTTTATTTGTTGTTCATGAAAACATAGTGGAAAAAATCGGCATCGGCAAAAAATCGGCGAGGGTCCAGAAAACATCTTTTCGGCAACATCGGCGAAAAAATCGGCAAACCGAGGGAAATTTTGTACTTCAAGAGGGTCAAAATTTGCTTACCGGTTTTTTTCCCTATTTCTCGATTTTTCCTGATTTTTGCCGATTTTTCGCGATGCCCGATTTTTTGAAAACATCGCAATTTTTTCGGGCCGAAAAATCGGCAGCCTGAAAAAATCGCGATTTTTCGGGACATCGTGTAAAAATCGACGATTTTTTCCACTATGCATGAAAATGTTGTAGAAGCATCCCACACATCTTAAGTAAGACCCGTGCATTTCATATGTGGGATGCTTTGACCGGCTTGTTTCAAAGCTCAAATGAGAATAGGAAGATGGTTTTGAGGGAGAAGTTGAAAAGTATCAAGATGGTCAAAGTTGAGGATGTGATATCTTACCTTACTAGGATCTCTCAGGTGAGAGATGAGCTTGCAGCAGTGGGGGAGGTTGTTCCTAGTGCAGACAACTTTGAATGGGGTTTCAAAGGCTTGGGTTGTGTTTGTAGAGGCTTTAGTGACTAGGGAGAACTTACCCACATGGGACAATATTTGTAATGATTTTGTTTAGGAGGAGACCTATAGAGGTCTTGTGTAGGTCAGTGCTTCTACTAGCAGGGAGGATGGGGAGAATGTGGCATAGACTGCAAAGGGGAAGAAAAAGTTCAAGAAGGGTGGGGCTAAGCAGTAGGAGGGGCAGAAGAAGGATTTGAGCACTGTGAAGTGCTTCACTTGTCAGAAGTTTGGGCACTATGTTGGGCAGTGTCCACAGAAGAAGAAGAAGAAGAAGAAGCACCGACAGATAACAGCTTCAGTAGAGGTGGAGGAGTTCACAGCGAGATTTGAGAGACTTTTCTCTCTGTACTGGGCATGTTGATAGAGAGAGAGCATCTATCATCACCAGTGCAGATGTTGATATTGAGAGGGAGTATTCCTTGTTGACAGGCCATTCCTTGAGTGCATCCACCACCAGCACGTGGTATATTGATAGTGGAGCTTCAAGCCACATGACAAGCTAAGTCACCTGGTTTGAGTTCGTGTTTGAATTCAGCAAGAATGAAATTCGGAAAAAATTCGTCAAGGAAATTTTGATGATAAAATTCATCATTAAATTTGAATATCTATTTATATATATATTTATAATTTGCCCAAATTTTATTTTTAAAATATTTTTTTAATTATACAATAATAAATAGCTTGTATAAAATGATAAACATACTATATAGTTTTATAATATCTAAATTAATATTATCGTATACATACATAACTTTACAAATTTATATTACAATAGTTTGGGCTATGGTTATCGAAAGAATAATAACATAATACATAATATTGCACATTGCAATATTATGCATTATATTATTATTCTTTCGATAATCATAGCCCAAACTTAAAAAATACACGTCAATAACCAACTAGACTCGGCCTTGGGAGACTGGACAGTGAAGACCGAAAGCTTGAACCCTCTGCGACTTTGCGACTCTAGAGTCTACACCCTCAACAACTGCACCCTCGACCCTTGCATCTATGACTGCACCCTCGGCCCTTGCGTCTGCGATTGTACCCTCGGCCCTTGCGTTTGCGACTGCACTGTCAACACTCTGGAGTCTACGCAGTGCGACTCAGGGTTCACGATGGCCACCTCCACACTTATTCACAGATTTGCGACGACGACAACACACAATGAGCGTGGCGATAATTTTGGAGGGACTAGGGTTCATTGGCAAGACGCTGAAAATCGCCAATTTTAAACGATTTAATTCGCGGGCTACAAAAAAACGTTGAATCTTGAATTTTAAGCCGAAAAATCGACGAATTCGGTGACTTTGATGACAAGTGCTTGAGAGATGTTCTCCGAGCTTTCATAGGCAAAGATTGATGTGGAGGTAGTGTTGGGGGATGACACATTTGACAGAGTTGTTGGGTGTGGGACCATTACTTTTCAGAGAGTCCATGAGTCCCATGATTTTGAGAGATGTACTATATGTACCTGGGCTGAAGAAGAACTTGATATCAGTTTCCGTGATTGAGGGTAAGGTTCTTGTGGTGTCCTTCCTGGATGGACGTGTGTGTGTTTCCCAAGACTGCAGGACCATCTGCTTCCTACAACATTGGATTCAGATGTGGGAAACTGTACAAGCTCTTGTTTCAGCCCCAACATGCTTTGGCACATAGCAGTAGCAGCGAGCTTTGTGAGTTGTGGCACAAGAGGATGGCTCACCTGCATCATCCAACTTTGCATATGTTGAGGTATATGGTTACAGGTTTACCAGAGTTCAGCATGGAGCACATTGAGGTATGCAAGGGGTGTGCTTTCGGAAAGTACACCAAGACTGCTTTCACGAGTAGTGTAGTAGGCCAGCAGGAATTCTTGATTTGATACATTTCGACTTGTGTGGACCTATGTCAGTTGTTTCTCTAAGAGGGTTCGAGTATTATGTGACATTCATCGATGACTATTCCAAGAAGACCTGGATCTACTTCTTGAAGAGAAAGAAATCTAACGAGGTCTTGCAGAGGTTCCAAGAGTTCAAAGCTCTTGTGGAGAACCAGACAGGGAGGAAGATTCAGGCACTCAGATCAGATAATGGGGGTGAGTATACCTCCAAGGAGTTTGATGAGTATTCAGAGACAGTTGACGGTACGATACACTCCTGAGAAGAATGGAGTGGCAGAAAGGAAGAACAGATCTATAGTTGGAGCTGCGGGAGCCATGTTGCATGATCAGTCACTTCCTTTCTTACTTTGGGCGAAGGCATGTAGCACAACTGTATACCTTTAGAACAGGAGTCCCCATCGTGTCGTGGGGAACAAGATACCTGAGGAGAGTTTCACAGGAAAGAAACCTGAGGTGAGTCATGCTAGGATATTTGGTTGCCTGACTTATTCACATGTCCCTTCAGAGAAGAGGACAAAGTTTGAGCCCACAATAGAGAGAGGCATCTTTGTGGGCTGTGATGAGAAATCGAAGGCCTTCCGCATTTTTCTTCCTTCTCAGAGGAAGGTTGTTGTGAGGAGGGAAGTGAGATTTGAGGAGGAAGGAGCCTTCAGGAATTCTAGAGAGTCAGAGCAGGGAGAGCAGCAAGTTCCCACTCCTAAGGTAGTTTCACAGGTACCTTCAGTGCAGTTAACAGGTTCACAGGTTTCTGGGGTTACTGGACCACAGAGTATAGGCACTGGTTCTTCAGTTTCAATGGTTCAGCCAACAGGATCTTCGAGGAGAGGTTTTGGGTCTCAGGTCACAGGTTCACGGTATAGAGCTTCAGGATCACAGGGTTCACCAGTTGTTGGTACACCGGCTTCTGGTTCACAGGTTATTGGGTCTTCTACCTGTGGGAGTTCATCAGATGAGGACATACCAGTGTGGGAGCAGTCTTCAGGGAAGAAGAATCCTAAGTGGCTTCAGGACACCTTGAAGGAAGCAAAGGAGTTTGGAACACCCAAGGAGCCAGTGAGGGCTATTCAGATGCTAGACAGATTGGGTATGGTATTAGTTGCTAGTCTTCGTGATTCAGAGCCATCTACATTTGAGGAGGCCTCTCAGCATCATGTTTGGAGAGATGCCATGATGGAAGAGTACCATTCCATCATGAAGAACGATGTTTGGGAGATTGTTCTGAGACCTGAGGGGGAGTCAGTGGTGACTTCTCGTTGGCTTTACAAGCTAAAACATGCTGCAAATGGTAGTTTGGAGATGAACAAGGCTCGGTTTGTGGCGCGGGGGTTCTCACAGGTTGAGGGAGTTGATTATGATGAGACCTTTGCACCGGTTGCTCGTTATACGTCTATCAGGGCGTTGATTTCCATTGCTGCGAAAATGGGTTGGAAGATCCATCAGATGGATGTAAAGACCGCATTTCTCAATGGAATCATACAAGAGGAGGTTTATGTTGAGCAGCCTTAGGGATTTGGGATTCATGGGGGAGAGTCTCATGTTTGCAGGCTGAAGAAAGCCTTGTATGGGCTGAAGCAAGCTCCTCGAGCTTGATATTCTAGGAGTGACTCCTACTTGTAGTGGATGGGTTTTCAGAAGAGTGAGGCAGATCCGAATCTCTATTTCATCATGGTTGGAGATGATCCGCTCATTCTTCTGTTGTATGTGGACGACTTGTTTATCAAAGGAGGAGAGAAACCTATTGCAGTTTGCAAGAGAGATCTTACTTCAGAGTATGAGATGACAAACATTGGGTTGATGCACCTTTTTTTGGGATTAGAGGTTTGACAGAAGCTTAGTCATATTTTCCTAGGACAAGGAAAGTATGCAGTTGATATTCCGAGGAGATTTCGGATGGAGGTTTGCAGGCCGTCGATGTCTACACCGATGGTCACCAACTGGAAGAAGCTTCATGCTTCTGAGGAAGAATTGGTGGATCCTACACTATATCATCAGCTCATTGGTTCTTTGATGTATTTGGTCAACTCTAGGCCAGATTTGTGTTTTGCAGTGAACACTCTTAGTAAGTTCATGGTGAAGCCTAGGAGGGTGCACTGGGTAGCCGCAAAACATGTGTTGAGATACCTTGCAGGGACAGTGGAGTATGGTCTAGACTACAGGATATTGGATGGGACCAGATTGATTGGCTTCATAGATTCAGATTGGGCAGGCAGTGTGGAAGACCGGAAGAGCACTTCCGGATGTTGTTTCAGTTTGGGCTCGACAGCAGTGTCATGGTTTAGTCGAAAGCAAAAGTCTGTTGCTTTGAGTTCTGCAGAGGCCGAGTATATGGCAGCCAACCTTGAAAAAATCGCTGACTTCTCACGAAAAATCGCCAAAATCGCGATTTTTGCTCCAAGCCGATTTTTCGGAGAGCAAAATCGCAATTTTATTTTAAAAATTGCGATTTTTTAGTAAACCATGCAGGTCAAAGGAAAAAAGCGCCCAGGCTACTAGTCCGCGGCTTAGAAAAGGGAAAAATGGGTTTTTTTTATGTCATTTGGCAAATGAGTTTGTTGGAAGTGGAGGAGAAGAACTTAAGGAGACCACCAACACCTTTGGAGGCTTTCAAACACCATTTAGCATCTCAACCAAGGATTTTTGTGGAGCAAGTGTTCAAGGTATGTGCATTTTATCCCATTGTTTTTCTATCTTTTCCATGGACTGTTTGAAAGATTTCTTGCATATTTCTTTTACTATTTCTTTGCCTATTTCTTGCATATTTCTTTGCTATTTGCTTTTACTATTTTGCCATTGATTTCCATGCCCAAAAAAATGAAAAACAGTCCCAATGTAAATGGCGGTTTTAAAAATTTAAAAATTAGAATGGAAAATAGCATGCTTGTTCTTTTAATTCTTAGCCACCCTCTTCTTCTTATCTTTCATGGCTTAAAATCTAAATTTAGAGGTCTGATTTTTTAAGCTAGAATGTTGCTCTTTTTTTCCAATGGAGTTTAATGTAATTTTTTTTTTGTGCCCTAGGGTTGCATTTGAGTTGAAGCATTCAAATTGCAAAAATGCCAAAGATATTGGACCCATTTTGGCAATATGGTGAGCCCGAGGATGGCATCAATAGGCAAAATTTGACTTGCAAATTATGTGAGCATCACATGTCAAGAGGGGTTAACAGGTTGAAATACCATCTAGCCAAACTACCTGGCCATGATGTTGGCCTTTGTACTACAGTGACCCCAGAAATCATGAGATCTTCCCATGATGCCATCCATGAAAAAATGAGAAAAAAGGATGAGATCGCTCCAAACAGAGCGAAGCTTGCAGCTTTTGGCCAAGCAAGAAGTTTAGGTGCATCTCTATCTACCACTATCGGTGAGGGTAGTGGGAGGGGCTCCACAGCTGCACCTCTTGGGAGGGTGGGGATCGCATCCCATTTTGTTGGACCAGGATCACAACCTTCTATTAAGTTAGTTATAAAGAAATCGGAAAAGGTAGAAGCGGACAGGGTAATGGGAAGGTGTCTTTACTGGAGTCACATACCTCTCAGCATTGTTAAAAACAATCCATTTTGGCAACTAATGTGTGATGCCATTGCAATAGTTGGCCCAAGGTATAAAAGTGCCACCTTTGAGGAGTTGCGGGGCCCAATCCTTCAAGTAGAAAAGATGGACATCGATGCTAGGTTGGCATAGTTCAGGCAGTCATGGGAGAGCACTGGATGCACAATCATGTCAGATGGGTGGACAGATGGTAAGGGTAGATGCCTTATCAACTTCTTGGTACATTGTCCTAGAGGTACCATGTTTGTAAAATCAGTTGATGCATCGGCACATGTAAAAGATGCAGCACTTTTATGCGAGTTGATGGATGGGTTCATCCAAGATATTGGGGCGCACAATGTTGTGCAAGTTATTACAGATAATGCAGCTAATTATGTGGCTACTGGCAGGATGCTTATGGATAGGTACCCCTCTTTGTTTCGGACTCCATGCACAGCTCATTGCATTGATTTGATGTCGGAGGATATGGGGAAAATTCCCTTTATCAAGGTGGTGATTGATCCAGCTAGGGCCATCCCCAAGTTCATTTACAACCATGGTTTTGTTCTTAGTCTCATGAGGAGGCACACCAAAAACAAGGAGTTGAAGCGTCCTGCAATCACACGTTTTGCCACCACATTTATTACTCTTCAGTCTTTGCTTCAATGTCAGTTTGAGTTGAAGCAAATGTTTGTTTGTGATGAGTGGCGTGATTGTGCTTACAGCAGGAGAGAGGATGGGAAAACCACTGCCAAGCTGGTGTACATTGACGCCTTCTGGGAAGGAATGGAGGAAGTGTGCTCGGTTAGTGAACCTTTAGTGAGGGTTCTGCGACTTGTTGATGGTGATAAGCCCGCAATGGGCTATTTATATGAGGCCATGGATAGGGCCAAAGAGGCCATTCGGAATTTCTATGTGGGAAAGGGTACCCCAAGGCATGACATGCACATGTTGTTATGGGAGTTGATTGATACTCGATGGACTGGGATGCTTCATCGACCCATTCATGCAGCAGGACTCTTCCTCAACCCCGCATTTGCCTACAAATGCAATTTTGATCTTGATGGTGAGGTTTTGGAGGGGCTTCTCACTTGTATTCAAAGGATGATACCTGATTATGACACTCGCAATGCACTCAATTGCGAGATAGAGGTGTATCGGGATGGTACTGGAGTATTCAGCTTTGTTGTTGCTATCCGTGACCGGACCAAATTCATGCCAGGTAAGTTATTAACTTATTAGACCGTTTTCACTTTTTAAGTTTTCACCTTTATTTGAAAGATGAATTATGATTTATTTATATTTATTTCTTGTTTGGTGTAGCCACCTGGTGGCGAACCTATGGTGTGAGGACACCAAATTTACGGAAATTTTCCATCAGAATCCTTAGCCAAACCTGCACAGCTTCGAGATGTGAGCGGAATTGGAGTCTATTTGAAAAAATACATGCAAAAAGACGCAGAAGGTTAGAAACTTCGAACTTAGAATTTGAACAAAGCAATTGCATTTTAATGTTTAATACAATTTATGAATCTACGATCCTCTAGACTCTAAATTTTTTTTTATTACCCTCTTATAAGTTGGAGTCCACACGTCTTAATGACTTGGTGTATGTTCATTATAACCTCCACTTGTGGATGGCATAGATACAGAAAGAACCAGATGCAAATGCCATCTTCTTGGACAATATTGATATATTGTCTAAGTGGAGGGTGGAGATTGAAACTCCTATGATGGAGGAGGCACCTACATGGCTAGAGGAGGGGCAAGAGGAGGAGGAGGAGGAGGAGGTGGTTGGAGGCACCATGGAGGGTGATGTGCTAGCATCGCCACCACCTTCTGCACCGCTTGATACATCTAGTCCTCCATCCATCACTTAGCGTTGAGTATTAGATGCAGGCTCGGGGCCTTCTACTGCTACTTCTAGTGCTAGGGGCAGGCCCGACAAAAGATCCATGATATATCCCCATAAAAGGGGAAGAGGGCATTGATATTAGATAGCTAGATGCTAGTTTTCCTTGGATACATTTATATATGTGATGTCATTTTGTATTGTTTAAACTTTATACACGTTTGAGTCCTTGATTGGACAACTATGATGTTTCAGACTTTCAGTATCAACTTTGATGTATCGTTTTATATTTGGAAATTGGCATGACTACATGATGATGATATATATTATTGCTTTCTTCATATTTATGTTCCAATATGTTTTTCTAATGTTATTGTTGCTTTATATGTTTAAAATTCTTTAAAAAATGCATGTATTTTCTATTTTTTAATGTTTGTCGATTTTTCCCGATTTTTTCCCCGATGTTGCCAAGAAGTTGTATTCAGGACCCTTGTCGACTTTTTGCCGAGGTTGACTTTTTCAACATTGATGGCAGCCAGTCAAGCCAGTTGCGAGGCGCTGGGGCTTCGCAAGTTATTGGTTGATTTATTTGATTAGGAGCTGAGGCCTACGGTGATTTATTGTGACAATCAGAGTTGCATCCAATTCTCTGAGAATCCTGTATTTCACGACAGGTCAAAGCATATTGAGATCATGTATCATTTCATTCGTGATTATGTTTAGAGAGGAGCAGTGACATTGCAATACATTTCCACTAATGAGTAGGTTGCAGATATCCTGACGAAGTCTCTTGGAAGAGGCAAGTTCATTCATTTCAGAGACAAGTTGGGTGTGGTGAAGAACAACTTCCTCGGTAAGAGGGAGTGTTGGTTTTTACCTAGGAATTGTTCCCCTAAGTGACTTTTTTCTAAGTCACTAGGAAAAGGGGTTTGAGTCACTTGGAAATTATATTAATGACTTGAGATGAGCATTAATTGCACTTCAGAGAATAAAGTGCACTTTAAGTGAAAATTTTAAAAAGTGAGTGAAATTAATTATTTTGTGGAGAAAAGTGATTTTAATCACAACCACTCATCTAGTCTAATTTGAGCCCTAGGATTAGATGGCTTTTCATTCACTCTAACTTTTTACCTAAAGGGAAAGTTTTCCAAGTGAAGAGGAACTTTTGCATTTTGAGAGAAGAGAGAGCCATTTTCTGAGAAAGAGGAGAAAAATAGCAGTAGGAGCTTTTTTTCTCTTGGCACACAAATTGAGGAAGGAAATAGCAGCAGTAGGGCACGAGAATCGAGGTAGCAGCAACAAGATTTATTTCTATTCCGTACAGGCCATACGGTATGGATTTTGTACAACGACACATATCCCGAGGCAGAAAGTACAACACGATTTTCAAGGCAAAATAACTGGGCACGAATCCTGAGGTAGTTTTTAGTGGCACGGTTTTCGCGACAGACCATACAGATAGGCTATACAACCCGTTCGTACGGTTGCCGTACAGTTCGTACAACACAGAAATCGAGGAGGCAGCAAACAGGAAAATTTTGAGTTTGTATTTTTTCTGTTTGGCACGAAAAGAGAGACAAAATATTTCTTTCGGTTGAGATAAGTTGGTCTGAAATTCTTTCTATCTATTACTGTAAATTTTCTTGATAATAAAAATTTCTCTCTCTCACAGGGTTCCCCGGAGTTTGGGGTTTTTCCTGGGTCATTGGACCAAAAATACTGTGTCTAAATTGTGTCTAGACCTGAGGTACAACCTCCATTGTAAGTCGGGGAAATAGTCCCCAGTGTAACATCATGTAATATGTAATTGTGATCTCTCTAGGAGAAGTGGGCCCCATGTGAGATGACATGTAGGCTTGAGTCTTATATTTGGTCAGTGACTTGAAATGGTATAAATAGGGAGGCGCTCTCCCTCATTTATACACACCTCACACACTCTCTAAGGCGCATGAGAGAGAGAGGCAGTCAGAGGAGGAGAGAAATATAGTTGTTGAACATTTCTTTTTACTGCTTTTGATCATCTTACTATTTTGAAGAAGTTTGTGGGGTTTTCTCCTTTATTGTTTCCTCGATGAAAATCTTTGTCTTGTGTATCTTTTATATCTTATGCATTTTGTTGTACTTGTTTTTCTTTCAGATAAAGATCCTAGATAATCTAATCAGATCTTAAGAAAATCTAACACTTCAAAACCCCCCTAGGGCACCCAATATAGCTTGGAGATGATGTAAGGTCCTTTTCTAACCCCCTAGGGTTTATCCTTTGTCAAATATGGGCCTACAAAACAGTGTACCAAACCTGTGCTAGGGTTGTACCAGTTGTCAGGAGCTGACATCACACTCCTAGGATAACATCACCCTAGTTTAGGCCTAATCAAGTTGCTAAATGAAAACTTTTGTGGATTTTTTCACTTATGGATTTTTAAATAAGATAAATAATTTTGAAAATAAATAACAACGATAAATTCCTTTAGATTTGTGCAAGTAAAGTAAATACTAATCAAAGTACAATGAAAAAATAATTATTATTTAGATTTTTCAAAAAATATATATTTTTAAGGGTTTTCTATATTTTTTATTATTTTTTTCCCTTTCCAATACAGTACAAGGGATTTTGTAAATTTGAAATGCTGAAGATGAGGGAAATAATCCTAGGTCTTCTTCCTCTGAGCAATGAGAAATCGAGGCTAGCGTTTCTCTCAAGAATTGACAATTCAATATTTGAATGAATTCGGGCAAGGCTAAGAAACCCTAGGTTAGCACTTGACCTAATTAGGGAAAATAATATGCCAAGGCCCAAACAAGAGAGATCCATCAAGAGGAATGTCTCACCCAATAAGACTAAATTATCATGCGTAAAACCCTAAATTGCTCCTACCTTGGATGCCTTCGGTAGTGTAAGACACGAGGTTCAAGATCTTACCACAATTGAGAGAGAAAATGAGAAGATAAGAAACTATTTGATCCAATGATCTTGATTACAAATGATAGGAGGGCGCCTTATTTATAAGGAAAGAAAGCCGACTTTTCCCTCCTTTAGGCCGGCCTACCTAATTTAAATTTAAAAATTAATTTTTAGGGCTTGTCAACAGCAATTTGTGGACAAAACTACATAAAACGTAAAATAATGATAAAATAAGATGATAGATTCAACATGATGAAAATTTGTGCTTGGAAGAAGGATGTCATGCCCCATCTAACCCCAACAAATGTCTTTTTCCCTCAACGCCCTCCTTAGGTTGGTTCTACCTCCAAAAATATGCTTTTGAGGTGAACAATTTTGCGTTTCTTCACTAGAATGACCAAGAGGGAGGGGTAATACAACAAAATAAGGTCCAAGAGGGTATGAATGAATTGTGTTAGAACGAGTATGACAACCCTTACAAGCGTAATCACCTTCTACAAAGCATAAGTGTGGCTAGGGGCTCCTAAGCCATGTGTCCTAATGGATTCACCCCAAGGTGCATCATTACCTACCTAGGGCATAAATGCCCAACATGATGAGGAGTTACCACCCATCAAAGGGTAGTCAACAGAGCCACAAGACCAACACTCCTTGAATGAGGACCAAGAGGACTATACCCTGTATTATTGGGTCAATCATCTTCCTTTGTTGCTAAAAATACAGAGACCTGTTGTAACTTGTTTTTGGCATTTTTTGATTGACACAATGCTTAGAACAATAAATTGAATTGCAATAGGATGTACAATTGGTTTTACAACATATGGCAGATCAAGCTTACTAGAAAGCAGTTTTCTGGTTTAGACTTGCACACATTATTAAACATGTGGGAAAACCTTAGAAGTGATGATATCCTCATTGTTTGAAACTTGCAAGTAATGGAGACTTGGTAGCAATAGCAGTCTTAGATACAGTCTAAGCTTAGATCACTCAGTGCTGCAGATGAAGAAGCAATAACTATTTATTATTTTCTGTTAAGTTTTCTTAATTGCTTAGATGATATTCTAAAACAATTTACAATAGTAGGATCACTAAAAGAACAACAAGCACAACAACACAAAGAACATAGAGATTTTCCTCGGGGAAACCACAAGGGAGAAAACCCCGCAAAACTTCCTTAGTCTAGAACTCAACCAAGACAGTGTAAAACCCCAAGATAACTTCTCCTCTCTCTTTCTGGCGCACTTCTTCTTCTCCCTCTAGCGAACTTGGTTGAGTGAAGTAAGTACAAATGAAGGAGGCACCTCCCTATTTATATTTGACTGTTGACTTGACCTAAAACCTAACTGGGTCGACTCGTCTAATTGAGAGGGCCGACTTGTCTAGTAAGACACCAAAATAATATTTATTGTAGTGACTCACGGGTACTATTGACCTGACTTACATCCAGAGGTTTACAATGATTCTTTCAATGACTCTTACATGACCAATTACATCAGTGACATCTCCTGAAGGATGAATACAATTAGTACAAATAGAATATCTTCCGAAGTTACAATATTTTAACACTCCCTCTTAACTAGGAAGGTATTCTTCATCAGCAACAACCACCACTGCAACTGTACATCTGATTGGTGAGTCTCTATATGTCATAGGAAGTTTTGGATCAGCATCATGCATCTTCATCATCAATCTGGAACTGCATCATCATTAGTTTGTGAATATTGAGGCATCATCATCTACCATTAGAGGAAATTTCAACTCAAAATGGGCCTTTCAACCCTAATTCGAATTCCATGTCATCGTGTGTTAGCAAATGAAATTGCTTTAAATTTGAAATACTGTATAGGTCTTAAACACTTTTTTAATATAAATTTGGGGATAGGTATCATAAAAAACTACCTTTTTTGTTCGTATTTTCGACATATCTCTCTGTGTTTTTACTCAAATTTCGATCAGGAGAGCTCGTTGGATGCGGAATTAAATTCCGCATCCAACAAGTACCCACTCTGCATACTTTTGACAGACCCCGCTACCCCAAAAACAAGGAATACCTGAAAAAACGTGATGATGACATAAAGTAGTTTTTTTCTTTTCTTCCTCCAAAATTAATAAATATTATTTTATTATTTTAACTATTATTTTATTATTTTCCTTAGGAGGCCCATTTTGAGTTGNACATCAGTATGTGAATACTGGACCATCTTCTGCAACATCAGTGTGTGAATACTGGATCATCTTCTGCAACATCAGTATGTGAATATTAAATCATCATCTGCAACATTAGTATTTGAATACTAAAGCAACAACAACATCATTAGCATGATAATGCTAAAACCTCATCATCAACAAATAAATGCTAGATCATTATTTGTATTATCAGTATAGAAATACTGAAACCTCATCAACATTAGCATAGAAATACTGCAAAAACCTCATCAACATCAGTATAGAAACACTGGTATCAACACAGAGTGTTGATATCTCATTGTCTTGCCCTTAGGACATCTGGAGCAGCATCACGGTGGATTCTCTGCTAGATCCACTCGGGCGTTTGTCTGACTTACTAGCCCTTTCAAGCCAACAAGCCTAGTCAGACAGATGGGTTTTCCTAGGGACCAAACAAGCATTGTCTGGCTTAGTAACCCTTTCGGGCCAATAAGTCTAGCCAAACATACTAATCCCCCTAGGATCAAACAGGCCTTGTTTGACTTACTAACCCTTTCGGACCAATAAGCCTAGCCAAACATACCTTATCCTAGGCTGAGATACCACACCACTACAACATAAAACCTACTACCTCTTATTCACTCTCTCGAGGGAGGTCCTTTCGGACTATACCAAGCTTGTCTCGAAAGTATTCAAACTTTACATGAGACAGAGGTTAGTCAACACACTGCCACTTGTTCCTCTATAGGAACATACTTGAGCTTTACAGCGCCGTTCTGCACCATATCCTGGATGTAATGATATCTAATTTCGATATGTTTCGACTTATCATGAAACATCGGGTTTTTTGTCATCTTAATACAACTCTAATTATCGCAATGGATATCAATCACATCTACCTCTGCATCAAATAATATTGCCAACATCTTGCGAAGCCATACTGCTTCGCTAACAGGCTGAACACGCTGCCATGTATTAAGTTTCTATAGTGCTAAGTGCAATATTAGACTACTTTCTACTGAACCATGAGATCATGTTTGATCCCAAACTAAAAGAACATCTTGAAGTGCTCTTTATGTCTTTGAGACCTCTTGCCCAATCTGAATTTGTAAATCCATGTAATCTAATTTCACCATTTGATGCATATCTAAGACCTTAATCCAATGCCCCCTTCAGGTACCTCATCACATGTTTTGCTCCCACTAGGTGAACATGCCTGGGTTTCGCCATATACTGACTTAGAGTGTTTACAACAAAACATATATCTGGCCTCGTATTGGTTAAGTACATTAGTGAACCAATAATTTGTCTGTATAAGGTAACATCCACTATTTTCGAAGAATCATCATTCAAGAGCTTTAAATTTGTTGTCATCGGAGTAGTCATAGCTTTACAATCCATCATCCCAAATCTCTTTAGGATCTCTACTGCATATTTTCCTTGGTTTAGGAAAATATCGTCTGCATACTGCCATATTTTCCTTGGTTCAAATTGAGGTGTACCTTGCTACTGGTGCAAGGGTCTCCTCATAGTCGATTCCTTTCTTCTAAGAGAATCTTCGAGCTACGAATCTTTCCTTGTACTTCTCGATACTGCCGTCTACTGAATGCTTTGTTTTGTAGATCCATATTGAGGATACTACTAACTCATTATTTCGATCTTGGTACTACTTCCCATACGTCATTCTTTATAATGGACTGGTATTCCTCGACCATGGCATCTTACCCATTCCTTCTGCTTTGTTGCTTCTTCAAAGCTTGTAGGTTCTTTGTCAACGAGATTGCACATCAAAGCCACATAACTGAGGTTTGGCTTTGGCTTCTTACTTTTTCCGATGGTTCCTTCTGGGACACCATATCTTTCCACTTCTTCAATTACTTCTCATGCCCAAGCAGGCCTTCTTTTGCATGAGATCATCTCACTAGGAAACTCCTCAAGTCTTTGAGGTTCTGTCATGTCATGATCCTCAGGTATCTGTTCTTCCTCCTCATTTCTGGTTGGTTTCTGGTTGGTTTGGAAACTTCTGCAACTCTAGGAGCTTCATGCTTCTCTTCAATTTCCTTATCTTTCCTTGATTTTCTGAAAGTTGTATCTTTGTCAAAAGTGACATCTCTGCTTAGTTCAATTTGATGGTATCTTGGGATATAGATTCAGTAAGCCTTTGATTGCTCACTTTATCGTACAAACAATCTTTTCTTTCCTGAAGGGTCCAACTTTGATCTTTTCTCCTTGGGAATGTGTATGTATACCGAACAACCAAATATTTTTAGGTGACCAACTTTGGGCTTTTCTCTGGTAAACATCTCTTTTGGAGTCTTATTCCCAAGGGCACTGTGGGAGATTCTATTTTGTACATATATTGTTGTTCTAGCTACTTCTGCTCACAGGTACATAGGTAGATCCTGATCATGGATCATGGCTTTTATAGCTTCCATTATAGATCTATTTTTCCTTTCCGCCACCATTTTGTTTTGGATTATAGGGAATGGTGAGCTCCCTCGTAATCCCAGCTTCTTTGCAGTATTCGTTGAATTCACCTAATGTGAACTCACCTCCATTATCTGATCTTAAGGTCTTGATCCTCTTTTAAGAGAGGTTTTCTACAAGAGCCTTAAACTCCTTGAACTTTTCAAACACTTCATCTTTCTTCAAGAAATAGATCCAAGTTTTGCAGGAGTAGTCATCAATGAAGTAAGCATAGTAAACATACCTGCTTAATGAAGTAGTTTGCATTGATCCGCATACATTCGAGCAAACAATGTCTAGAATCCCTTTTGCTTTACTGTCACTATTTGGAAAAGGGTTCATAGTATTCTTTCCTTGTGCACATTCTTTGCACACTCCTTCATGATTTACCTGGATCTATGGTAAACCTGTCACCACCTTGCTCACAATTGGAAATGCTATGTAATGTAAATGAGCAAGTCATATGTTCCACAATTCACATGGGATTACGGTGCTAGTCATCAAGGTTGAGTCTGCATGCCCCTTTAATTTGTAGAGTCCTCCTTCTTCAACTCCAATCACCATTGCATCATCTATAGTTTTTCCTTTTGTCCACATGAGGACTTCACCATCTACGAAAGCAACTTTGAAACCTTTCTTATCTAAGGCTGAGATAAAAAGGAGATTCTTCTTTAGTCCTGGGACATACATAACATCCTTCATCTTCATGGAATTTCCAGAGTCCAACTTATAAGAGGCTTCTCCCATCCCTTTAATGGGATATTGATAATCATCTCTAAACATTACTTTATGTGGGGAATCATTCTATACAAGACAAGAGAGTGAATCCTTGTAACCTGTCATGTGCTTGAAGGCACCACTATCTACTAGCCAAGTATCACTACTAGGTGAAACTAAACCTGTGAGTGCTAAAATCAAAACATATTCTTCACAGGAATCTTCATCCTCTTTAGTTCTTTCCTCATCTTCTTGATCATTATCTTCAGCTGCATGGACCTGGAATCTTTTGTTCTTTTTCTTGAGTTGTTCTGCCCTTAGGGGATAGTTGATGGAGATGTGTCCCATCTTGTGGCAAGTGAAGCATTCATAACCTGAGAAGTCCTTCTCGACCTTTTTATTCTTTTTAAACCCTTGAATTTTTCTGGGAGGATGATCATAACTCTTCCTCTTGTTCTTGCCTTTGGTATGGACTGCTAAAGCTTGATCTTCATTTTCATTTAGCTTCTCTTCTTTGGCTGCAATTCTTTCTTCTTCTTGAACACATTCTTCCCATAACTTTCAGAACTTGGTCAACTTACTTCTGGAGCATATTCCTCGAATAAAAGATACCCAATCTCTTGGGAGATCATTCAAAGTGGTCATTACAACTTCTACTTCTTCTATCATGTCACCAATAGCTTCTAGCTGCTCCTTGATTTGGGATACACTTGTGAAGTATGATTGCATGGTCTCTGACTTCTGAACCTTCACACTTTTGAGTTGATTTCTCAAAGTTATCTTACTATTGATATTTCTTCCTTCAAATAGACTAGATAGGGCATCAAACATTTCATTTGGTGTCCTCCTTGAAGATACTTGAGGGATTAAGTGATCTTTGATGGAGTCAGCTATGATCCTCTTAGTCTTAATCATATCCTTCTTGTGCTTGGATTTTGCTTCATCTCCTTCTGGTTCTGCAACTTCCTCCTTTATGAATCCTTCTAGATCATTCTCTTCTAGGATGAGCATGATCGTATACTTCCATGCTCTGAAGTTCTCAACACCCTCAAGCTTCTCATCCAGCTTGGTATTGTTTGTCATCTTTAACAGAATGAGAACTTCAAATGGAAATAGAAGAAACAATACTTACCTAGAGAAGACTACTTCTGGCAGACCTTCTTTGGGATGACCTAGGGTTTGATGGCAAAACCCTAATTTTTTCAGTTGAGATCACTTGTAGGGTTGAGTGATGGAAAAGATGTGCCTCCCCAAGGCAAGCTAGACTGTATCTTTCTTTTTCTAAGGTTGATGATGGAACCTCAAGAAAACTGAAGCCCTAGTTCTTCCCAAAAATGAATCTTCTCGGAATGCAGTTTTGTTTCCACAGAAAGATGCGCCCTCCTAGGGCGAGTTAAGTGAGCCCTCTTTTCTGGTTGATCTGTCGAGGGAATCGTTCGGAATAACAAACCCTAGCTATACAATGTCTCTTTCAGGGTAGCTCTGATACCATGCTAAGTTTTCTTAATTGCTTAGATGATATTCTAAAACAATTTACAACAGTAGGATCACTGAAAGAAAAACAAGCACAACAACACAAAGAACACAGATTTTCTTCGGGGAAACCACAAGGGAGAAAACCCCACAAAACTTCCTCAGTATAGAACTCAACCAAGACTGTGTAAAACCCCAATATAACTTCTCTCTCTTTCTGGCACACTTTTCTTCTCCCTCTAGCAAACTTGCTTGAGTGAAGTACAAATGTCTCCCTATTTATATTTGACTCTAGACTTGACCTAAAACCTAACTGGGCTGACTTGTCTAGTAAGACACCAAAATAATATTTATTATAATGACTCATTGGTACTATTGACCAGACTTACATCCGAAGGTTTACATTGATTCTTTCAATGACTCTTACATGACCAATTACATCAGTGACGTTTCCTGAAGGAGGAATACAAATAGTACAAATAGAATATCTTCTGAAGCTACAATATTTTAACATTTCCATAATAAAGAAATTAATCTTGTTCTTTCTATGGCCAAAATGATTGTTGTTAGCTCTTAACACTCTTGATAAAACTTAACTTTTACCTTAATTTCTTGGGAAATGGATATTGTTCTTCCATGTTTAGCTAAAAATTTAGCCTTTGACATGCTGCAAGCTACCCCTACTTTGTCAATGTGGCTGTCTATCCTCACTTTTGACTCTGGATTTATGCTATTATGAACCTCACTTTTCATTTTCAACGCAACTTGTCTTTTAAAGGTGTAAAAAATAATTCAGTCCTCCCTAGGGTATTGCTACAATCCATGTAGGTAAAGGTTTAACCATTACATGCTGCAATCCACCTTGCACTTTGTCACCATGGAAGAAACTATGCAATCATTTCAATGGAGCCAACAAAAGGCCTATCAAAATGTGAAAAAGAAGAGGTGGTTTGACAGTGTGATATGATGTTATAATGATCCTAGGTCCTTTATGTCTTTCAGGGCAAAGCAGGGCAATCAACCTTCCTTTAGGATGGCCTGGTCCAACAACCCTTTATAGAGGTCAGTTGACTTGCTCTTATCTGAGTCAATTTTAGCTATTTAAAAGTATTTGCAAATGTTTTGTAGATTTGGATGTCATTGTGTCTTGAGATATCATTCCCTAGCATTGTATACATGTTATGTTGACTTGGGCAGTAACACATAGTTTTGGGATGCAATGACAATAAAATGTGGAAGTTGTTTTGAGCACAAGAGTTTGAACTACTTGTATTCCACAACAGGAAAGTCTTTGGATTGATTTCGATGTTTCATTATGTTTGTTAGACAATGCCATAGCAAATGAACTATATGGTAATTGATATTCACTTGAGTATGAGAGGTAAAGCCATAATCCCGAAGGGTCGACATTCGGTCATCATCATTCTCTTGCATCGAAGGGTCATTCAGTGGTATATTCACTATTGGATCAGGAGAGGAGGAATCAATTTGATAAGGAAAATCGTCAGTTATCTCATTATGGTTATCCTGATCATCTTTATCAAATTGATCCTCAACAACACAATCATTATTTGGCTATATGGATTCATCAATATTTTTACCCCAGTCTTCTCTTAATAACTTAGTGAACATGTCATATCCAGTGATGGATCCTGGTGCTAACGTATATAACCAAAATTTTGCATTACCTCCTAAGGGTTCACCTAGGGTTCGCAGATAGACATCTTCATGCTCTGCGCCCAGGGATTCCATATAACACCAAAAAGCATCCAAGTGACTTTCAATTGATTTGATTGAATTCACAAAGAAACGAGGCAACCCTTTACTGTACTCCTTTGGCATAGGATGAGGTGCCCCATATACTTTAGAGAAGTCAAGACAAGATAGAAGTTGCTTTTTAAGTTTGGTTGGATTTTTCTTTATCTCCTTGAAAAGTATTGGAGGAATAAATTTGAGTTCATTGTGATTTATGGGATGGGTTCGCTTGTCAGTGGAGTTGCATTGTGGAGTCGCTAGGTGAACGAATTGCCGTGTTCACCGAAAATTTAATGTCGTAGGAGAAATACAAATATAGTGATTGTGCAAAATTAGACAATTGAAAATGTAATCACTAGACTTAAAACTGGATGTGATATGAATGAATATAAAAGATGAACGCATTCACAGACATCGAAGGTAGGTAAGTCTGTACAACCCAACGCCAAAAATGTTGGCAGAGAACGAGAGTAGATCTTAAGATAAATGTCGAACCAAGGTAGGCCTCTACCTCCCCGACAACGGTGCCAATAATGTTATCATGGATCTTGTAGTTGCCCCGTAGAGTAATTCTATACAGGATGGTAGAGGGGACAGGAAACCAAAGTCGTGAACTACGAATACCCTAACCCCCAAAAGATGGATGGTTGTCACGTCGGTTAGGATATCCTTCACTTTATGCCACTGAATGCCCAAGTGACAAAGGGGGAGAACCGGACCTATCCTGAAAGAACAGACCTATAGCTAATCACCAGATCAAACCAACAAACAGGGAATACGTAAGGTGAGAGCTAGAAACCCTAGATTTAAGGGATAAGCCACAAGTTATGGAATGTTCGAGTACAGGTTCTTAAGAATGGTAGAAATATTACTCAAACGAAATGGATCGGTGGCATAAGGAATTATGATCAGATCTAGGATCAGTGTGTTTGTTCAAATGATCAAACCTGGGACCTTAAGGGGATTTAAGCAAGAATATGGAAAATTCTCAGGATGAGGTTGATATGAAGAATTAAGGCTTTCAACACACCTACTTGGATGAAAGATTCAGTAATATGAGGAAATCCGAGCAAAACCGGAAAAAGACAAAGAAGTAGCTGCCAGACTACGAGGGGTGCTTTTCTCCCTAAGGATCAGTGGCTGGAGATGGATAGATGGAGTCCAATGTCGACGCCCAAGATGGAGAGAGGCTTTTTCGGGATGGTCGACAAAACCTAGATCTCCAAATTTGCAGATTTCCAGTGAAAATCGATATGGTGATTTTTCTTACTTCCTTATGAGGGTTTTTCAGTAAAAATGTTGATGAGCTCTGGCACTAGAATATTGAATAAAGATATTTTTTCTAAGATTCAACACTTGTGTCGTGTTTGATAAATGAATGAGATGATGATTGGCACTATTATTCTTCTGCATTGAGATACATCCAAAATAGATTTTGTATATTTTTCCGCACCCATCTATTCGCAGATTGAAGGAGGCGCACTTGAGGAAGGCATATTGGTGGGGGGACTCACCCTATGTTGGCTCTCGGGTTCCGGTTATCAGGGAGTGATTACTTCCTTGTGATTTCTCATTTCCTATATTTTTTTTACATTGTGAATCCCGTTCGTTTGTCTTGCTAATTGAAATTCTTTGGTTTGGCAGGTTGAAGGGGGCGCCAGGGTCATTGACTGAAACAACAATCCATCAAAATCTTGCTTGGAACTCTCATTTGATCGGAAGGAGAACATTCTTCATCATCCAGGAGCTTATCAACGTGATTTAGGTACGTCTCTCAGGTAATTTCTCTGTCTTTTAATGTTTTCATGCTTTGCCCATCACCATTTTTCCTGAAAAACCCTCATTAGGAAGTAGGAAAAATCACCAGATCGATTTGCACTGGGAATCTGCAAATTTGGCGATTTGGGTTTTGTCGATCATCCCAAAAAAGCTTCTCTCTCTCTTAGGCGTCAGCATTGGACTCCATGTACCCATCTCCAGGCACTGATCCTTGGGGATAAAAGCGGCCCTCTTAGTCTGGCAGCGAGTTCTTTGTGTGTCTTTTTCCGGTTTTGCTTGGATTTCCTCATATTGTTGAATCTTTCATCCAAGTAGGCGTGTTGAAAGCCTTAATTCTTCGTATCAACCTCATACTAGGAATTTCCCATATTCTTTCTTAAATCCCCCAGGGTCCTAGGTTTGATCGTTTGAACAAACACACCGATCCTAGATCTGATCTTAATTCCTTAAGCTACCGATCCATTTCATTCGAGTAATATTTCTACCATCCAAAAACATCCATACTCAAACATTCCATAATTTGTGGCTTATCTCTTAAATCTAAGGTTTCTAGCTCTCACCTTACGTATTCCCTGTTTGTTGGTTTGATTTGGTGATTAGCTATAGCTTTGTCCTTTCAGGATAGGTCCAGATCTCCCCCCTTGTCACTTGGGCATTTAGTGGCATAAAGCGAAGGATATCCTAACCGACGTGACAACCATCCATCTTTTGGGGGTTAGGGTATTCGTATTTCACGGCTTTGGTTGTCTATCCCCTCTGCCATCTTGTACATGATTATTCTACAGGGCAGCTACAAGATCCATGATAACATTTTTGGCGTTGTTGTCGGGAAGAAGCGACGCCAAAAATGTTATCACGAATTTTGTAGTTGCTCCGTTGGGTGATCCTATCCAGGATGATAGAGAAAAAGAAACTAAAGTCGCGACCAACGATATCCAAGACCTCAAAAAGAACTCGAATGTCACACTAGTCGAGGATACGGAAACTTCGGACTATAGTGAATATACTAAGCCCAAGGGGCGTCCCTATAACTAAGATGCCCCTAAAAGCAAGGAATGCAAGTGAAAAAACCTAGGGAACTTGATTGTTTCTCTTAGTATTATAGTTAATTAGAGTTTTTCACAGTTACTAAGAGATTTCGAGTGTCCGTATGAAAAGCCCCAATTTACCCTAAGCTTTTAAGCATGGAATATTGGATGTAGGGGTAAACGGTGAAATTAAGTGAAATTGGAGACTTGGATTGATTGCCAGGTGTGAGATAAGGGTATTAAAGGTAAAACTAGCAATACCCAGTTTGCGGATATAAAAATACCCACTCCTCCCAAGGAGGGTGTCTTCCCCTAAGAGGCAGACCAGTGCGTTAGGTGGAAAATGGAGTCTGATGATCGCGAAAATTTAGATGTAGGGGTTTTATGATTATTCCAAAGTGGATTTTGAGTTTTAAAGCCAACCACAAGCTAGAACCTACAAATTTAAGAAATGAGGGTTTGATGAAAGGAAAATGCAACCCTAATTAAATACTGAGAAAAATGATAGATCTTACCTGGGAGAAACATACCTGATGTTTCCGAGGATGAATGTCGAGGTGATGAAGATTATTTCCATATGGACCAAGTGAAGGAATGGTGAAAATCCAGCTTTGTTGAAAATGCCCAAGGAAGCCAAATGTGCCCTCTCTCCTGCTAAGCCAAGTAAATAACAATGAGAACGACAAGAAAAATGACAAATGCTGACGAGAAGTAAACAAATAAGATAGTAAGAAATCAAACAAATGGATCTAGAAAATATATGCCACAGATTCACCAATGATCTCCAATGCAAGAGAGAAATAATGCCAGTCAATCTCAAAGAACATTCTTCAATCATCCACAAAAGACGAGATCCCAAAAAGATTTTTTCAATTATTCTTCCACAGCCAAGGGTGCCAAATTTCCCAATGGGATACAAAAGGGGGGGTCTCGTCTTTATATAGCTTTTGAGAGATGCAAACCCTAATTTACTTTTACATCTGACGGTTGAGATTATAACATCATCAACGATGGAGATCAACTTTACATGGATCAAATTTGACTAGATCAAGGGGGGTGCACTTTTTGCTCAATGACACCTTGTCTAAGTTAAAGAATAATATAACTTAAGATATGATCATGACAATACATCAAAGGGGGTCACTAGTGGGTTGATTCACCCTATGCCTCATTACAACCTCATAACATAAGATATAACAGTGTAATACATCAAGTGGCCAAGTTGAGGGACGCCCCTTAGGGGACGTCCCCACTGGCTAAGCCAAAATAAAATAATTTCAGACACAACGCTGACTAAAACTGCTGAATAACTATCCGGGGAGCCAAGATACATCATCTAAGAAGTTTCTTTGCCACTTCCTTGAGCCAACAGGCCAAATCGATTTTTTCAGTGAATTTCCTAGTTCATTTTTGGTGGTACATCCTCTAAAACTGAATAAAATCATCATAACTCTGTCCAGGCTAAGAAATGGGGAAAACTGACTGTACTGGATAATTTGGAGCCATAGAGAAATGGTATAAGTGACTACTCATACCCCCTGGAACACTGCAATGCTCTAGGAGAACCAAAAAGTCTGCAATATGTAATAAAAGTTGATCATTTGGCCAATAATAAAGTGATAATAATCATTGATCATGAGATCCAGGGCCAAACTCTGAAAACTGAAACTGCGGTATTGGTTTTGGGCATGTCTAGGACAAATATAAGCATTGTTGTTTTTTGAGTCATTGCCTTGGGAACCGTGTTTGACTTGGTCAACTGGATGGACTAGGTCAAACCACCCAAAATGAAGGTGAGATACTGTATCAATATGATCTTGCATGTATCTAAGATAAGAAATGCTCCCATGGTGTTAATCAAAACCCAACTTAAGTCACGTTTTTCAGAATTACGGTGACAATAATAATAATAATAAGTAAGATATACATGTTCCTTTGAAAGATCATTGAACCTTCTGAAAGTCTCTTGTGCATGCCCTGCTTATAAAGTTTAAAAAGTCTGCTAGTGCTGGGTGAAGGTGGAGAACAAGGCTAAGGTAAAGGGGAATGACTCATGATTGACTTTGACTATGTGATCTCTCTGAATGATCACTGATACACTCAACCAAAAAGACATATGCATGACAGATAGTAACAAAGAATGGCGGTGTCTCACAAATGGATAAAGTACTTGGGCTTGTTTCCTTCAGAACTCTAGGAAGTTTTCCTTTACATTACTTTACAATACAGGTCAACCTTGAAAGGCAAGTGCCCTGGAAGCCTTCTAGGCTCCAGTACTGACAAAGACATAGCCTTTGCAGGCTAGTCTCACCCTATTGCCCTGTGGGGGCAAATGAGCTGAACACTATACAAAGAGTGAGTGCTCATCCTTATACCATTTATCTTTTTCAATAACTTTATTTTCCACATAAGATAGTAGTCAGCCTACAAGAGCAAGTGCCTTGGAAAGCCTTCTGGGCTCCAGTAAATGACTAAGGCTTGACCGTGCTGCCAGCGAGCAGTCCATAGCCCCCACAGGTTTGCGTCTCCCTGCTGCCGTTGTGGAGGGCAGATGAGCCTTACATTATACAAAGAATGAGTGCTCAACCCCATGGCCACTGACTACCTTTTAAACATTTATACTTTGCATCATTTAGATATAGCTTTTATGCGTTCTAATGCTTTAGTGTTTAGCAACACTGTTTGGAGGAGCACTTGTTTTGAGGACTAAAGGAGAATTACCCGGTGAACCTAGCCACACTAGCCAAGACACATACTTCATAGCCAAAGACACATAACAACATGGAGTCTATCATGCATAGGGGTCAAAATGGGGAAAAGATCTTCAATCTCACCAGTCTCAATCAAACTAAGTCATGGAATTAAGTTCAAACAACGGATGAATTGGATGAATGGGGAAAAATGACACATGGAACCAACATAGCACTAAGGTTAATCATTTGTGTAATGCATGGCATGGGAAATAGTCTTCAACATTTAGCTTCTTTGATCGATCTTAGCACAAGTTTAAGCATATATATAAGCATAGGCCACCATAATCATCCTAACAAGACAAGCCTAGGTGTTTACTATACATCACAAAGCACAAACAAACCAAAGAAACATATATCTAATCTCACCATATATACTTGTCTCCATCTAATAAGCCCCTCTGTAACTGTGTGTACCATATCTGCTTTGCTATTCTGCTCCAATGAACTAGGTCATTACTGAAATCATCTCAAAGGACAAGTGAGTCTCAATCCTGGCAAGGAAACATTGCTAAACAATGCTCTGAAATGGCTAAGGCTGTAATGATCCATGCTAAAACCCCATGTGAATGAATAGCTCGGGAAAATAAAGAGATCAATGTGTATGCCACATCATGGTAGCCCAGCTGCAATGTATATGTGATAACAAGAACAGTTGGAGAACTGCCCAAATTTCAAGGGATGACATGGGACGTGACATAAAGAACCCCTCTGCCCCCAAAATATAGAAAATATATAGAAAATATTAAAATATTAAAGGATTAGTAATTATGTTATTAATGAATCATGATTAGTAAACAAATAAAATGCAACATCCGAGTACACAATTTGAAAATAAAATAGGCGAGTCCAATGCCCTTACATTTATTGTCATCTCACATAATATAAGAGTTTCATATGACATAATTGTAAATCGATATGGTTTTGGATACATCACATTGTATACATGATACAAAAGTTAAAACAAAAAAATACGAGCAAGCCATCAACTAGGCTTCAATAGCCCATGCTCAATATTTTGCTTCCATGCACTATAACATTTCTTCGACATCATCTTATGCTTATTCCACCATCAGTGGTTGGACTCATCTAGCTGATCAGAGAGGCTGAATGGCATCCCAATCAAATCTTGCTGCAAATTTACATCCCCTCGTTATCTATATCAGTGTTGCACATATCGGCGATATGTCAAAAATATCGGATATATCATTGAGTTATTCCCCCTTCTGATATATCGGAATTAATAAATTGCGACATTTCTGATATTTTCCGATATATTCTGATATATTCCGACATATCCGATATATTTGAAAATGTCGGCCTGCTGCTAGAAAATGCAAAAATTGTGCTTGTTCAGAGTTCATACCTTCCATTTTTTGTTGATTTAACATGGTGGAAACCACATCTAAATTATGTGGAAGCTAGGAAGAGATTTCTTTTTGAATAAGGAGGCTAAAACAAGGTCCTAACTGTTTATTTTTCTTGTTGTTTTTATTTTATGATCAATACATTTATGTAATGGTGTTTCAATGAAAGCATATATCATGCGTCAAATCTTGGAGTAGGATCACACCTAATTGCTTTAGCATGTTGATAAGTAAAGCACCTTTTCAGTGGCCTACATTGGTTAAGTTTCCAGCAATCTAATCAATCATACAGAGATTAAATGTTGCATGTTGTGAAAACGCTTTTCATTATCCCCACTCACTTATTTCCAGCCCTCCTTGTTCCCTTATTCACTCCATTTGCCCAACCTCAATAAGCACTGGTCTCGGTCCTCCTTCCATTCTATGTATAAAAAACATACTACAATTTCTATTTTGCTGAATTGACTCTTCACATCACCATGCGTCTTATTTGCATATACTTTAGCAATCCTAAGTTTCAGTTTAGTAACGATATGTGACACTTGAAAGTTGACATCTTATGCATCCATCTTATTTATTAGTTATATCATCATATTTATGTAGCAATGTGTCTATTCGATGTTGTTGTTGCTTTAGATGTTTAAAATTTTGAAAAACACGAGTATTTTTGTATTTTTTTGAGGTCTTGTGACATTTTCCGATATTTTCCGCCGATACTTTCCCCGAGACGATATATGCAACATTGATCTATATGTGCAGCCTCCTTTTGATCGACTTATTGTGACAGTAATTCCTTCAGATACTTACATGTATCAAATACTGGACACACAAGCTACTATGCGTGGCAACTAGCTTCTCTGCTCTGGTAGAGAAAATGTTATTCCTCATGATAGAGTGAAAGAAGCTACAAGTGGACTGGCTCCTTTAATATCTCTTAGAAAATAGTTAGTTGGTTCACTCTCCCCTTCAATGTATTTGAAGGGGGCATTGAGTTTTGCAAATGAATGAAATTGTAATTGATGTATCATGCCTTTGCAACAGCAGCTTGGAGACCTTCTTAACCTCTCAATCATAAATACTCTCCTTGCCCTGTTCATATATTATTAAGATTAAGTGCACATGCTGACATCAGAAAAAAAATAGTGCACATGTATTTGAAGGGGGCATTGAGTTTTGCAAATGAATGAAATTGTAATTGATGTATCATGCCTTTGCAACAGCAGCTTGGAGACCTTCTTAACCTCTCAATCATAAATACTCTCCTTGCCCTGTTCATATATTATTAAGATTAAGTGCACATGCTGACATCAGAAAAAAAATAGGGTAGTTGGTTAGTTTTCCTTTCATACATTTTATCTAGATGCTAAGACATGATCTCAGAGATGTAGTGATGTGGTAATTATAATTTGTAATTGAAGGTTATATTGAAACTCTTGAAATTGACGAAACAAAGAAACTTGACGAATGCCCCCCTCCTCCCCTCTATAATGTTTTTTGTGCTTTTAATTATGTTGGAATTAAATCTTCCTACTTGCAATTGTCTTTTCTTTCTGCCTTTACGAAACACTATGATTACTGTCATACTTCTTTAATGCAGTGTGAATATTAACTCTGGACCTCTGGAGGAGAGATTGATGACAACTGGATTGCATACAGTAGCAGATATCTTTTGCAATTGTTGTGGGCAGATTGTCGGCTGGAAATATGTAAGACTATGCTGTACTGCTTGGGTCTGCTCTGGCATCTTTATTACATTTTCCCGGAGATTTATCATTTTGTTAAAAGATAACCAGGTTCAGTCCTCTGCATTAATTATAGTATTGGAGCTTTACTTCTGCTGTGTTTGCAGGAGGTTGCCCATGAAAAAAATGAAAAGTACAAGGAAGGCAAATTTATCTTAGAGCGGTACAGTAAATCAAGTTAATTATCAAATGATTGGATATTTTCATTGAAATCAAGTTTCTTTGCTAGAATAACAGGATTATGTAGTCTATTCAATTTAATCTTTTCACTAGCTGGCTTTTTTTGACAGGGCAAGGATGATAAATGGAGATGGCGCTAACTTCCCCATTGACACTAATATAGTTGGCAGTGACACAGATGATGTTTGATGAGAGGCAATGGCTCTATTTGTGTGACTTCTATCTTCAGTATGTGGCTGAAGTATTTTTTAGGTATAAATAATGCGAAATTGAACCTTGGAGATGAGGTCTATTTATCTCCATCAGATATGCACGGTGAATCTTTATTAATGTGTTAATCTGAAATTGCCACGGTTTATTTTTAAATAAGAGTTTTGAGTATAAAAAATCTACTATTCGAACATTTACTTTTAGTCTGCTGTATATATTGCTTTAGATAGTTTTGGGTTGGATGTGATATCTGTTATTTTTGCACATGGTTTGAGAAGCTATATGAACTTTTAGATGGAGTTGGTTAGTTGTTCTTAAGCATTTATATAGGAAAGAGAATGTTTAGACAGTTTTGGGTTGGATGTGATATCCGTTATTTTTGCTCATGGTTTGAGAAGCTATATGAACTTTTAGATGGAGTTGCTTAGTTGTTATTAAGCATTTATTTAGGAAAGAGAATGAGTTGATGTGGTTGACATAGTGGGAGGATGCTTGCTTGGCATGCATATCAATGTTGTAAATACCCATGCTTTTTTTTTTCAGAAGAAAAATAGTTGTTCCTTGATATTCATTATGAATCAAAGGTAACTTGTACAATATCATGACAAATAAGTCAATTTCAATCATGAGGAGAGAATACACAGTCTTTCCCAAGGAGAGTGACAATACCATTTTCCCACAGATGACTAAACAAGCAATACCACAGGGAGAACATAAAGAGCCCAGTCAGCTTATCCAAGGAGGCAACATGGGTGGGAGAAAACACACCCCAGGGGGATCAAACAAAAAGAATATATCCCCGGCTTAAACAAAAAATAAGAGGCCATGTAAGCCCATACTCATAAAAAACAAAAATGAGTATGCCACTTAAAATAGTAAGAGCTCTTACAAGAGCTGAATCATGTCTTCATCAATGATTTCTCCTTCGTAAAGTTCCGAGAAGGAGAGAAGGCCAGCCTTCATAGAAAGTGCTTCCTTGGATAAGCAGTCCGCACTCGTATTGTGCTCCCTGTAGACATGCCTAAAGTCAAGAGAAAAAAAGCATCTTTGATTTCTATGATTCTATCACACCAATAATCCAAGTTCAAAGCTGAAAGAGCTGCTTTAGAATTAGTCCAATTTATAAGCACGGAGGAATCTCCTCGCACAGATAGAGAAGGCAGGCCCATGGATGCTGCAGAGACAAGTAGAGCCCAAAGAGCTAACAACTCAGCCCTAGTATTGGTACTAGGCCCCCAGCCCATTTTTAAAAGGAAGGAATGAGACTAATTAAGAGCAAGAGTGAAACCGACTCCACCTATCTTGTAAGCTGCAGCCCCATCAAAGTACCCAGAAGGATAGTTGATGTGCGGAACAGGCCCAATAACCCTGGGCTTCTTTTTTATGAACACTACGGGACAATATGAAACCTGATCCATAATTCTGAAACATAATGATCCAATTTTCAGTTGTTCATCCTCAAAGATACATAAGTTGTGGCGAATCCAAATGTTCCAAATGTAAAACAAGGGCAGATAATGATATTCCCTGCTATGCTTAAACCAGCAAGTGAGGTTCGCATCCAGAGAAGGCACAAGCCAAGGAAAATTTATGTTATATTTTTTGCAGAGGGAGTCTCTCACAACCCGTGCAAAGGAGCAAGATACAAAAAGATGGTTCACATTCTCCTCATATGAATTGCATAAACAACACCTGTTAGGCTCATACCAACCCTTTTTTAACATAATGTCCCAAGTAGATATACGATTTTCTAGACTGAGCCACATAAAGCATTTGATTTTCAACGGAATTTGCCAGGACCATATCTGCGCATGAAGCCAAACATGCGATTTTGACATATTAGAAGAAACTATAAGGTCGTATGTAAGACTGGATGAGACTTCACCATTCGTAGCATTATGCATCTAGAGAATTGTGTCACGGTCCTCAGTCAGTTTTATATTCCCATGGGATAAACCATTGATGAACAATGCCCGTTCAAACTTCCAGCTGCCACCCAAGTTCAGATCCTCCGCAGTGAGCCAATAGGAGTGACCCGAGGCTCCCTCCCCCCTGTTCCATGCATGGTTAAGTGTATTGATGCCAAAGTTCAGGAAATAATCCCGCAGCGTTTTAGAAAGAATAGAAGAAGAGTTTAATCCCGAGATGGGATCTATGCCCAATTTTATACTGATTCTGTTGCCTGCTTTCCATCCCAACTTGCAACTTAGCCAAGATAGCGTCTTGATGAAGCCATTCCAAAAAATGGAGGTGCCATTTACAAAGAACCTTTGTCTTCTCAACCAGTCCTCCAGAGATAGTTTTTTAAGATATTTTGTCCTTGTCACAGAGCTCCAGCTACCGGATCCTTTCAAAACTGTCCATAAACGTTTGAGCCTAAGCGCCATGCCAAACCAATCCAGATTTTTAATGTTCCATCCACCATAATCATAGGGCCTTGAGAGAGTCTACCAGTCCACTAAGTGCATTCTTCGCTTGTGAACCAAGTTACCCCAAAGAAAGGAGAAAATTCTTTGACGAAGCATGTTCATAGTAGTCTTGAGGATTTTTTCCAAAGCAAACCAGTATATAGGAATACTGGATAACACAGACCGAATAAGAATTAACCAACCACCCAAAGAGAGATACCAAAGGGACCAATGACTGATTTTTTTTTCGAAACTTTTAAGGATCCATCTCCAATCATTTACTCCATATCTCAGTGGCTTAAGTCGATATCCTAAATTTTTGAAACCAGAATCAATGTGTTCCATTTTGAAGGGAAATATTGCATAGATACCCCTACATACATCCTCATCCACATCATTATAAAGAAAGGAAGATTTGTCTAGGCTTATGCTCATACCTGAAGCTGAGCAAAAAAGATCCAATCTATCCTTATACTCATCCCATTCATCCAAGGTTCCTATTCCAAACAACACCACATCGTCCACGAAAAGTTAATGAGTTAAAGCCAAAGACCTAGAAAGCTTAACCACCTTTATAGTTCCCCTACATTTAGAATCATTGATGAGTAAGTTGAGCCCTTCAATAGCTAATATAAAGAGAAGGGGAGACAAAGGGAATCCTTGGCGGATGCCCCTTGAAGCCTCGAAAAAACCCAAGGGCGAGCCATTAACCATAACTGAGAACTTGGGAGAAACAATACAACCCATGATCCAATTAAACCCACCCAGAGGAATGCCAATTTGTAATAGAACAAGTCTCAAATAAGTCCAATTCACGCTGTCAAAATCTTTGACGAGATCCAATTTCAGAACTAAAGTCTTCATTTTTTTAGATTTTATGGAGTGCAGAACTTCTTGTGTAGTCCCCATAGGTTCATGGATTTGTCTGTTCTTTAGAAATCCATATTGCTTCGCCGAGATAGTCTTATCCAATATGGGCTTGAGGTGGTTCACTATGATTTTTGAGATAAGCTTATAAATTAGATTGCATAGCGCGATAGGAAGAAATTCAACATATGATGGAGGCTTTTCACACTTAGGAATAAGGTTTAAAAAAGTAGATTTGAGAGAAAGAAGGGACCCTCCCTTCTTTTCCAGATTGTTCAACCGCCCCTAATAAATCATCTCCCACCAGCTTGAAAAACCAGAGGAAGAATTCTACAGGCCATCCATCAGGGCCGGGGCTTTTGTTCTTTTTAAAGTCCCCTTTAAAGTCGCTTCCACCTCTACAATAGTCACTACAAAACAAAAGGAAGCAACCTCCTCATCTAATAAGAAAGTAGGGTACATATTGATCACCTTTTATTGATCTAAAATGTAAGAATTGCCATCATCTTTTAAGAGTGAGGAGAAGACAAATTTGCCCATAGTTTTGAGCTGAGCTCCATCACTAACCATCTCACCATCCTCATTCTTCAAGGCCCAGATGGCATTGAAATTCTTCCTTGCTGAAGTAGCATTATGAAAAAATTTAGAGTTGGAATCCCCATGTTTAATCTAGTTGATTCTGCCTTTTAGTTTCCAAGTCAAAGCCTCATGGGCTAGTATCTTTTTTTTTTACATTTCAGGGATGCCAGAAGGATCGAATTATCCACTGAAAGGATGCCCGAGGGACATGATTCAAAAATAGCCCTAATCTTTGCCTCAATTACCATAAGATCCTTCTCTTCCGAAGTTGCACCTTTTCCCACCCTTTCACCACACCTTCAAGACGTTTTAGCTTATAGACCAAGCGAGTCATATCATCATCGACTGATATAGGTGCCTCAACTAACCAGGATTTTTCAACAATCTAAGAAAAGTCTTCATCCTGTAACCAAGCACAATTAAATTTGAAAGGATAAGAGTGCTTGAAAGTGAAATCATCCCATTCCATAATGATTAGAAATTTCCGTGGGATAAGACCAGGTTCTATATCTGTGAAGAAGAGGCGGCATCTGTTTAGAAGCTAAGAAACGGTCCAATCTTTTACCGATGCCAGCCTCCCTAGAACGACCATTACGCCAAGTCGGACACGGACAAGTGGGAGCAAGATCCACCAGGTTTGTGTTGATCAGAAGTTGGGAGAAAGAAGAAGCCAAAGCATCAATACATGCTTTGGAGCCCCAAATCTCTGCGTCAGAGAGAGTGAAGTTAAGGTCTCCAACAACAATCAGGTTGGGAAGATAAAAAATACCCCCCGAGACAACACTACTCCAAAAATGTTCCCTATTAAGATACAACCCATAGCAATTGAGCACAGAAAACCAGAGTCAAGACCCCTGAAACTAACCTTAACAATAATCCCAACACAAGAGGAGAAGGCTTTACAGTGAGCAACCAAGGGGTTCCAACCCATTAATAATCCCCCCAAGAGACCATCAGAACCAATAGAACAAAACTCCCAGCCAGGTTTGAGTTTTGCAAAGGAGAGAAGAGCTTGCAAGTGACTATACATTGATTCTTGAAAGAGGACCATATCCAGATTGATATCCGAAAGCAGTGACCAAAGGGATTTTGTCTTGGTTAGCCCTTCAAACCCTCGTATATTCATGTAGAGGATTTTCATGAGGAACCCATGACAGAGGGTGACGTTGCTCTAAGCACCTGAGAAGTGGAGGGACAAGGAGAAGGTGTATAAGCCCTAGCTGCATCCTTGATCCAAACAGATAGAGGCGTAAACAAATCCGAGCTTCTCGTGACACTGGTAAGAGTAGAAGAATTAGTTTTTCTAGACCTGCAAATGGTTACATTCTCAAATCTGATGGAGCCCAGAGGAAGGGCAGAGGGGGATAAGGGAGTTTTATCAGTGAAAATGGAAAGAGAGCTCAAAAGTGTTGGGTCTGTGAAGGATGGTGTTTCCCTAGGGATTGTAGGCCTAGGAGCAAAAGAGGCAGGAGAAGTGAGAGCATCCGAGAGAGGAGGGAAATCTTCCCTAGAGAAAAGAGGGCAATCTACACAGGTCGAAAGGGAAGTTGTGGTCTCTGGAGTCAACAAAGGAGGAGAGACACTATTGTCAGAACGAGGAAGGAAAAAGATCCACTTTGGGCACACAAGAAGCAATATCAGAGTCCAAAACAATCGGAGTGACCTAGTCTGACTGTGGATCAGCCATGCATGGTCGCCCATTAACCATATTAGAGACCAGTCTCAAAGAAGAATCAACCATGCTCAAGCTAGCTAAATTTTCCACATCCTCGATATAGAGGAGTTCACCTTTCGTAAGATCGTCATAATTTGTAGGTGAGACTAACGTACATACCTTCTGGAGTTGGCGAATAAGGTTCTTTGATGGACGCGATAGAAGCAGAAGGTGAACAAAAAGGATGAGGCATCCTCCTCCAAGACCGGCCATGCAAGAGAGAGGGGCACAAGCGTCTAAGGTGACCCGTCTCGTGGCAAGCATTGCAGCGGAAAGGAACGTTCAAGTAATCAAGTTTCTGAGTAATAATCAAATTATTACAAATGATGTCGATTTCTACCATAAGACTGCACGAGATGTCAAGTTCAACCAGAACCCTAGCCATTCTCTTATCAAATATACGAGGAAAGTTGTCCTCTACTTCCACAAAGCATCCCAAAGTATTTGCAACACCCATAAGCAAATCTTTGTTCCAAAGTGACAATGGGAGAGCCAGCAGTAAGACCCAGAAGTGGTGCTTGCATACACGCTCCCGAAGTGGATCAAAACCAACGTGCCAACGGTTGAGCACCAGGGAACCTTTGCCAATAGTCCAAAGAGACAAGGATTCTGGAGGCGTCTTTGTTGTACAGGAAGACAAATACCAACCACCTGTTAGCCAAGAGGCTAATGGTCGGGACATAATCCAACAAGGGTTTCCAATGCTGTGTATCCCAGTCCAATGCTATGCTGCAATTCCAAACGCCCCATAAGGGCTCTGTTACACAGGGCATCCACCTTTTCCATGAAAACATCATTTCTCGGCACGTAGCTACGTTTTGCATCATTTGCCTTTAAAGCCTTTGTTTTCCGGCAGGCGCGATAAGTAGAGGGAGCGTGCATCTGTTGTTGTTCAAACCCAAATCCCGAAGTAATATGTTGGTCAAGGACCTTAATGGCCAAAAGGAAGTGAACCACAAAACTAGGATAAAACATATACCGCCCCACAAACACAAAAACCAGACACAGGCGAGAAAACCCCCAACACCAAGGGTATAAAGATAAACCCCAAAAAAAAGGGTTAGCAATAACTAGGCAAAAGAGCTCGAAATACCACCTTCAGCAGAAAAAGTAAGAACGATAGGAAACCGGTCTGAAGAACCGACAAAAAGCCAGGTCAAGTCTAAGATAGCCAAGGTCCTGCGGGCCGACAACAACAAAAGAAGGAAAAGGAAGCGGTACCTTAGCTCGAAGCTTCGAAAGAAACCCTATCAAAGTAAACTAAAAATCAAATATCCTCGAGATACCCCAAGAGCCTTTAGACTGTAAGCTTAAGTCACGGAGGGGGTTACACGGCAACAACGTCAGTCATGCCACAAGACCACAAACCCTAGTAAAAAAAATAAGAAACCCTAAAAATAAAACACACATACTTCCCTTCTTTTTAATAACATGGTTGGTACTAAGCCCTCCTAAAGGACAGACTCCATGTAAAAGGATAAACAATATACCAAAGAAACATAGTAAGGGAGGTACAAGCCTTCAACAAAGAAAAACGTCATCAGAGCCCCTAACACCAGATTTAGGAACGCCTATCCCAAAAAGATATAGTCAACATTCTAAGCAGGGTTATGCAACCCATCATGCTACGAATCGACCTGCTGAGATCACGCCATTAGAGAAAACCTCGAGGTGTTGCAGATCCATCCAAGTGGAATCCATACTAACTTGCTAACTTATTCAAAGGAGAGAGCCCGAGTATGCATGAAGCCTCTGTAAATACCCATGCTTGTGAGTATGGATGTTAATTATTTTAGTGTTGTGTTAGGTGAAGATACAGATCCAATCTGGGGTTACCTTGCTAAGGGGTCTTTATACCCATGCCTAATGGCATTTCACGTATTATGGAGCAAGCATTGGGAAATGATTTGACGACATATTTTATACATTGTAATTCCTTGAGTTTAATGAGTAATTTGTGATTATCTTGATGACCCACGATGAAATCTGTGTTCATTTTGTTCCTCCTACTTTGTCATTAGCATTACGGTCTAGGGCATATATTGTAGAGCTCTTCACAAGTAAACATTTCTAATGTTGAACATGTTTTGCACATTGTTAAGCTCCTTTGTAGCTAACAATGGGTATCAAAGCTTTGTTGGCATCAAGAGGATGCATTGGATCGTTATTTCGGAGGAGAGCTCGTATTTGGGAGCCATTGTGTTCACTGTGTATGCGTGTGGAAGTTATTGCACAATTGGTGGCAAATGCGCAGCTTGCCATAATTAAGGAGCTTCAGTTGTAGTTCGCTTAGCATAAGTGGGAGGTTGTGAGGATTTATGTAGTAGAGAATGGATTCTAACAAGTCAAGGACCAAGAAATTTACAGAGGAGAACTTCAACCTTGGAATTTGAAAATGGAATGTTTGCTCATTAAGAGAGTGCTAAAGAATGTTGTCTTGAAGGATAAGAGAATATCATCTTGAAGGACAATAACCTTGATACTATGAAGTAGGAGGATTGGGACAAGATGAATGGTAAGACCATTGCCTTGATTGGCAATTACTTGTCCAACTCAGTGTTGATGAATGTGTTACGGATCTTAATTTGAAAATGTAAGTCCAATTATGCATTTTTAGAGATTTTTTTTAACAAGTAGCATTGCACTAGGACGTGCATTTTGGTAGCTTGGGTTTATCTCTTATTTTACATGATTGAAAATATGCTCATGTCTTTTGAGTCATGTTTAATGGTTGACTTCACATATTTGCAAGCAATGTTGCATGCGTGGCAATGATTCACTTTTTGGGGCGCCATCAACATATTTTGATTATATTCTTCCATTCATGTAAGGCTCAAAATCGTAAAACTATTTTAACAAATATTTGAAGTCGTAAAACTACTTTAACAAGGACACATTAACATGTAGATCTCTAAACAACATTATAGATGCATTAAAAATTAGCAGGTATGAAGATTGGTAGCAGTAACAACTGGAAGAGTGTGTTCAAGAACAATTTTGTTCTTGATGAAGAAGAATGATAAGGTCTTGGTACAGATCTTATAGGAGATTGACGTGATGTTTGGTGTTGATTCTAGCCATAAGAAGTTCATGTTGCAGACAACAGAAAAAAAAAAAAAAAAAAAAAAAAATTGCAAACTGGGAGATGTTTTCAGCCAACTATACAAGTGAAAAAGTCTTAGAGGTATGGACCCATTGATGTTTCATTTAACTCTGGTTATAAGAATTTGTTGAAACAAACATGAAAGGTTTGATAGCAACGATGGCAGCTAGATGAGATGTATCAAGGATAATTGTATTCTTGATGAAGAGTTTGTAAACTCCTAGAGGAAGGAGAAAGTAGTGGCATAGCCTGAGGATCCAACAGAGGTTTGACAAGAAGGGGACAAGTTGAATGTTCTCAAAGAAAAAGTGGATCTGTAGAAGCCCAAAAAGAGCGAACGAAGTTAATCAAGAGGTTCTAGAGGAGAAAAACCAAGGATACCAAAAGGACAAGCTCAAGGAGAGATAGCTTGTTGAGGTATAGTAGTAGGTATGAAGACTTGCTAAAAGAAGGCTTGGGAGCAGTCCACAAGTGAACAAGATGAAGTTCAAAAAGAAAGAGAAAGAGGAAATGGAGACAATGACCATTGAAAATCGTTGCAAAGGTTCAAAGACAAGCCACACCAAAACAAAAGGTGTCAAGGCAAAAGACATCAACAAGATGAGTGAAGAAGAGAATGACATAGAATTAGTTGACATAGGATTGCAACTTATTCATTTGGAGTTGCTGCTATAGAAAGAGAACCAGAGGTATGGTTGGATAGTGAGAAAGAAGAAGGTAAGATGGCATTCACTGCAGGTGAAGCTACAACAAAGGATGTCTATCATATTGAAGGAAGAACTCATGATAGTTGAGTCTGAGATTGATGTTTTGGTATGTGAACCAGAAAGTCGCCCTTTGCTTGGAGAGGATGATGAAGAGAGACTAACTGAAAGTCTCATGGATTCTATGAAGAGTACAGATCAACTTATGAAGGAGATGATTATGAGGCCAAATGAGACCAAAAGGTCTTATGTTTTTGAAACTGATGATTTGTTTGTAATTACAGGTTTTGTTGCAAATGATAGGCAGTGTTTTGAAACTGTCTTAAAAGTGGATGAAGTCAAATATGATGAAGAAGATCTCTCAAATGAGGTAAGGTCTGAAGTATTGCAACAAAAGGAACTCATTGATGAGTTGCTTTATGGAGGAACATAGTCAATTGGAGTTGATCTGAAGATGAAGGAAGAAAAAGAAATGTACAAAGACATTTCTCTAGGGCAGAATCAGAATTGCATTTTGATGAAGGAAAAAGTTGAACAGTCACCTTGGACTGTCATGAAGTCTGAAGAAGAAGATGTGCTTTCCAAAAACATGACAACATAATATAATTATGTTGTAGTAGGAGATGAGATGGTATCCTATGAAGGTTATATGCATCTTGTAGCTCAGACTGTCGAAGAAATGGATGATGGTGAAAGTTTGATGTTGTGTTCAGACCAACACAAAGGAATGATGCCGGGAGAAATATCAATAGGGACTTCAGAGTCTCATGTTTTTGAAACTAATTATTGGTGTGTGTTTGCAGGTATTGAAGAAAGTGAAAGAAAACAGAGGAAGAAATCTGTCATAACAAAGGAAGAGACCATATTGTCTCAAAGGGGTGATCAGTACCTAGAAGAAGTTGTTGCGGAGTCGGCTAATGAAGACAAAGAGAAACTTTCTAACCTCATAAAGTATGATGAGGAGTTGGAAATGCTAGAAGATTGGTTGATCAATCCAAGGATTGATAAAGATGGTTGCTTAATGTGTGCAAGCATAGAAATTCTTAGTTTCAACATTGGAGAGGAAAAGAAGGTCAAGGCATTGAATTTCCTTGTAATGATATGATTTTGTTACAACAATCAAGTATAACTTACTGCATAATAATGGCTGACTCAAATGATTCAAAGGAACAACAACAATTTCATAACAAGAAGATGCAAGTGTACCAGCCATAGAATATTGAAATAGAGGACAGAAGGATGTTGATGGTGAAGGTGTCTTAAAGAAGGCATGAAGAAAGAATGAAGATTTACATCAGCAGAGCAAAGAAACAAAGCAACATAAGACATATGACAGAAGAAGATTGCAAAAGCAAAGCTAGTGGGGCATTGCAACAGAAAGTATGGAAACCAAGAGAACTGAAGATGACAAAAAAAAACAACATGATGAGATGAATGACCAGCTACAAAACAAAGTTTGGGATCCTGGAATATTGAAGACTGAATATTATGACCAAGAGGTCATATTTCTTTCTTCTTGGGGAGTCTGATGCTAAAGCATCCTTCTCTCCATCCAATTCCAAGTCCAATGTCTGGATCAGACCTAGAAGGGGTCCTCGTTTCCTGAATTAATAGTCCTTGACCTATTATATTGTAAATAAACCTATGTTTAAATATGATTCTAGATGGGTGATGAGTCATTTAGGTGAGTCACTAGGTGAGTTATGAGTCATTAGGTGAAAATACATAAATATTGGCAACATTTGATGGTTGTTTGAGTGAGTCATTGAGATAGGGTTGAGTACGTTGCTAAAATTGGTTTTAGTTGCTATGAATAGGGACTGTGTTGAGTGTATTGAGGATTTGAACCAGAATTGGTTCATGAATCATGTTGTATATATTTTGTAAGCCTTTGAGGAAATAGTAGGTAGCCAAACAATGTAAATCTGGCTAAGAGTGTGGCCAATCAAGGAGAAATCAGGCCAAGGCAAAATCACTGGTCATGGTTGTACCAGAACTAAGAGGAGTATAACACAGGTTCTAAGATAATTGTGAATGTACATATTCCTTGTATTGAGTAACAAAAAGCTTATTTCGGCACATATCTGTGTAAATGTAGTTCTTTTTGTGTATGATTATATGCACTGAATGATTGATTACCTATGTTAATGGTTGATAGATCTGTGTATGGTTGCTTGCGTAACTGATAGGTATGGTGTGTAAACCTTGGATCGATGCCCACATGAACGAATTTCAAGAGTTGCGTGGAGGATGAAACTACAAAAGTTATATATAGATCTAGAGAAGGAGATCAAGTCCGGATGAAGGTAGATCGAATTGATTGATCGATCCTCTGATCAATCAACACAGGACTGCAGAAGTTGCATACAATTCATTCGACAGAGATTGGACGATCCAGATTAAAGAAGAAAGGATGGATGGACGATAGGGAAATAATTCACGAAGTGAACGTGCACGAGAGATAAGAGATCCACAAAGTTAAAGTGAAGTCCTGCACTGATCACAGATCGATGGACAAGGAAGAAGCTGCAAGAGATCAACGGTTCATACATCGTTCCTCCATTAGAAGGTGTGCAAATGTTATCTAAAAGAGATCATGATCAACACCATATCAACGATCATAGAGGATCCCGCAGTTGGAAAATGCGAGGAGGATAATCCAGAGCTTGGATTCTGAAATCCCAAATAAGCCCACTTTGGTTATTGAAGCTCCACCATTGATATGAGAGGATTCAGATCCAACAGTCATCAATTACTCCGCTAATTAGAGGTGCAACCTTGTTAAAGTTGTAGAAGAAATCTTGTAGGAGACGAATTGCGGAAGTAGTTCAAAAACAGTCAAAGAGCAGATTCGTAATCCGCAATTACAGAAAGATAGCTTGCGGAATGGAGTTTGTCGAATTGAGCTTGCAAAAACAGAGTTGCAGAAATGAGCTTCTGGAAATAGAGTTGCGGAATTAAGTTTGTGGAAGCTCGCCACGTGTTTGAAATCCACTTTTCACAAGTTGGAGAAATATTATGGTCGGGTTGATAGATGTAGAGGTTTTGTTAAATATAGAACCTAACCAAATTTGGTAAAGTGTAGTTCAAATTTGGTAAAGTGTAGTTCAAGACTACACATGGGGGATAAATGGCATCAAAATCAAGATGGTTGAACCTATGATCTCCTCAATTTTGGGGGGGGGGGTATCAAACGTCTAGCTCATGTCCACTTGAGCTATCCTTTGAGACTTGTTATTTTTATCATTATTATTATTATTATTTATTTATTTATTTATCCATTCTAATTTATTTATTTTTATATAACTAAATAATCATTATATATCATATGGGGCATTCCATACCCCTCCGCTTCAAGGAAATGTGTTTCTCCAAAGTAAAATCTAATTATGTTATTTGTAAATTTTACTTCTCTACTCTTCCTCAATGTTGTTTAAGATAAAGCACCCTTGTAACCTAGGGTCTAGGGTTACCAACTTACTACTAACTTGCAGACAATCAACTTTTTACAGGGAATGGAAAGAGAATAGGAAGAAAATCTTGACTTACCCGATTAGCGACGGTTGTTCTAAGCTTGATCTTCTCTCGCTCCAATTCTCTCCAAAGCTTCTAGGAATGTACTTCTACACCTGCAAAGAGAAAATCCTTCAAGTAATATCTCATGCATATATATATTAAAGGTTAGATGAAAAGCATATAGATAACATAATCAAACATATTCATTAAACCAACATACATGAAATAAACTCAATCCAAGATTGGAAGAAGAATTATCTTTATTAACAAGCGATGAATAAGATAAGAGTACAACCCAGCTTCTAAGACAAGGACTCCTATGCAACCAAAGGACTCTGAGTTTTGCTGCTTTAAGACTCTGAAGGTATATCACCAGCATAACTTTGCTCTCCAAAATTGAGTCCTTAGCCCCCACCCCAAGGCCTCTATTTATACTTTGGAAATAGAGTGGTTTCGAAGGTTGGGATGGTTAAGATGGTTGGGATAGTTATGGATTAGGCCCCAACTAATCTGATCTAATCTCGATTTATATTTTTTAATGTCGAATTAAGGTATACACGGGTATTAATATAGGCAAATCGTGTATGACACGCGAGTTGCTCAAAGGGAACTCGCATATGCAAGTATACACGGGTTGCAATGCAAATATTCGCATATGATACGCGAGTTGCAATGCCTATAGTCGCGTATGCAACCCAAAACTCATAATAAAAATATACAAGGCTGGTTTAAGGATAATGCATCAAAGGTCATGCCCATCTATAATGTTTTGGTCACTTCAATCCAAATTTTTCTTTTGTGTACCAACATGAGGAATGTCAGTACTCGGACGGAGAAGTGCCATTTTGGTTGATAACAGATGCCCCCTAATGTGTGAGGTCAGAGGGAAGTGATGGCCGAAATACATTATAATCATTACCTTGGAGAACTCAGAAGTACAAGGAAGCAAAGGAAGTACCTGAAACAAATACATATCAAATGTCATATACAAAATCATATATGAGGATGCCATGTTCAATATACTAGAACACGAGCTCCTTTACAATATTTGAGTACATCATATGATACAGATGCAAGACCATGTATATTACAAAGGTGGATCGAAGCCACAATATACAATCATGATGAGTCTTCAAAGATCTGGAAGCTGTGTAAGTGAACACAACACAATCTTGCGCAACTTAGGTTATAGATGTGAACCTAAGGTCTTCGTCAAAGTCCAAAGGAACCAGTACAATCCAGGCCATGTGAATAGATGTGTCAAAGTCGAACATGGAAAGGATTCAACAGATTTCCAATCAATAGGTAACAATTGACAACTAAAGAAAAGGAATTCACCAATGATGAAAGTAAATCCTATGGTACCATTGTCAAAAATCTAGGTCTTCGTCTTAAGGAAACACTGATGAGAAACCATGTTGTGATGAGGAAGGCAATAGATCCTCCAACGAATCACAAGAGTGACTAGGAACTGGATAAATGAAGGTAAACACAAGTGATATCAGATAGGATAATGATGGAATCAGGATAAGAAGCATAAACAGGGATAAATCCTTGAATAGGGAGCACGACACAAAGATGACCCAAGGAAGCTTTTAACTTTGCAGATAGAACAACTAGACTTATCTGTCATGTAGGAGACATGATCAAATTCCCCAAGCATAAATGACAAGTGGAAGAGTAAGAAACTCGAAGTGATAGCCGAACTGAAAGTGTACACTGAGACATGAGTATCGAAAAGTTCAGAGAGTGCTATGTTCAAGGAGGACATGCTGCCACCGACTGTAACCCAAAGAGAAAACTTCTTCCTTATCTTTCTTGTTAAATTTTAACGAGTCCAGGAAAGTCAACTCAAGTCTCTCTTCATTTTTTGACAAGCTTGAAGAGAAGAAGGAATAATGCTTGATAATGTTATTTATTCGTGGATTTTACAAGCCCGAACTAGTACATGCTCGCTTGGTGTTTTCATGTTAAGAGAGTCTGAAAACTCCAAAGAAGACTCCAAGGGGGTCCTTTTTCATCCAATTTATTCTCCTGAAACCGAAAAAGTATAAAACATATCTCAGAAAAACTCCCTTAACTTCCGAAGAAGAAAAAGTGAACATTTTTCGTACCTAGTCAGGGAGGTCCGAAAAAGGTTAAATTACCACCTACCCAACGCTCCTTCAAGAGCAGCTTATAGCTTGAGTTTTACGAGTGTGAAGGAAAGCAAGATCACTCGAAAAGATCCATTTGAGTACGAGAAATGGGGCTTACAACAGTAAACTCGATGTTTTGTTCTTTTTGTTAAACGAGCATGACAAAGACATAAAGTACACTCGGAATCTTTTTCACGTTTAGGTCCAGAGCACGAAAAAGAGAAAACTAAGCTCATACTGGGTGGTCATTTTCCATAATTTTAGTCCCTTAGGTCCGGAAAAGTGATAAACCTATGCCTAAGAATACTCTTCTCAATTCCGTAGAAAAGAGAGTGATCATTTCTCGTATTATTCCACATGGTCCGAGAAAGAGATAACCTACCACCAATGTGGATGCCCATTCACATATTCTTAACAAGCCTGAATGAACAAGTTTACTCGGTAGTCAAGTCTATTTTGAGAAGTTAGACCCGGGCCTAAAGAAACTCCAATAAGGGTGGGGGGCCTTATAAAGGGGATAGCTTGTAAAAAGAGACCAAAATGAGGCTCAATTTGGCGTGAAAAATAGCTAAGAAGGCTCTCCTGAACCTACGACAAATGCAGAATGAGTACCAAAAGACAATAAATGTGTTCTAAGCTAGGGTACTCATGTTAGGAAAGCCTTATCCACGGAAAAACAATGATATAGACAAGGTACTAATGGTTGGAATACCATAGTCTGTGGTCAAAGTAGTAATCCTAGGGTTAAAGTGAATTAAGTATAAATGCAAAAATGCATATAAATGATCAAAATCCTACCCTATATGAGTGAAAAACGACTTTGAATAACCTTGGACCTGTTTCATTAGGTAAACATGACATGGTATTAGTTTGATTTTAATAAAAATTACAAACTATAGGTTAAAAAACCCATTTTTTTAAATAATTTCTATAAATAGTGCAAAAATAGAAATCAAATTCACCATTTGGCATTTTTACCCAAAATAGACAAGTTTTACCTCTACCTTCAATTGTTCGTTGTGGTCAAACTGCTAGACGATTTTCAAATCCACAAGTGCTAGGTAAATCAACTCTTCGTGCTCTTTCATTTCATCCAAGCAAATTTTTAATTTTATGAAAAATTTGATGTTTTCAGCTAGTTTAAAGATGGCTGCACTGTATACGCGGGTATGCAACGTAGATAGACGCGTACATGTGTTTTATACGTGGCTTGCTCGAAAGCAACTCGCATATGATACGCGACATGTCCAAAGGACAGTCGCGTATACTGCGCGACATAGAAAAAAGATATTTATGACCAAAATCAATTTTTTTTAAATGAATTTAATGTTTGAAAATGGCCTTGTTGATAGGATGAAACATGGTGTTGGAGTGGAGGGAGAGGGAGCATGAATACATGGACCAAGATGCTCTTCGAAGTGCCCCCCACGATGCATGCATTGCGGCAAAGTGGGTTGCTTAAATTCTTTTGTACCTCATCTATGCGATCCAATGTCCGCTTACTAGAGTTCTTGATCAACCACTGGGATCATGATCTGGGTGCATTTGACTTACAAGGTGAGATTCTAGATATTACTTTTGAAGACATCTATTTCATATCCAGTTTGTCACGACGGGGAGCTCCTATCAACTTGGAAGGTACCGGTAGGGGCGGTGACCTTCTAAGTGTTTAGAACTATATTGACACTTACTGTGTGCCTGGTATTCAAAAAATGGGTACTTGCATCCCTATTGTTCATATTCGCAGCTTTCTGTTACAAGTGTTGGTAAGCACAATAGTGAGGGTTGCAGGATCATCATCACTTCATCTTGCAACTCAAAACCAAATGAGAATTGTGGTGGAATGTCTACAGAGAGTGTTATTTGACTGGTGCTCGGGGGTAATCTCGATAATGAAGAAGCAACTCTCTGACTACAAGAGAGGCCGACGGAAAAACTTCAGTTATTCTAGCATATTGGTGGACTTTTTATTTGAGAGAGTGCCCGGTCTCAGTCTCGCAATACCTCTACCAATTTCATCTCCTCGTCATCCTAGACTAAGTAAGTGGGGATAAATCTTCCTTTGCCAGGGCGGCGGTGGATCGGTTCAGAGTGTGTACGATGATGACTTCTACCTATGGTGGGAGCGACAACTACCGGCACTGGAGCAGTTTCCATATGCTGGATTGGATTTCCGGGGTGACAATGACCTTGTCCTCCCTCCTGGAGGAGCATGGGGAGCATCAGGTATTTTGGTTTTTCAAGTTTTTAAATTTTTATGAATTTTAGTCATAAATATATATGCATATGTATAAGAGTTTTAATCCTTTAAATGTTTAAAAATGCAGATATTGGACCAGTCTGTCCTGTTGGGCATCCCCTATGTATGTGCGACCAGTGGTAGGAGAGGATCACGGTCTGATTAGGGTTCTTGAGAGGAAGCTAGCCAGGCTTACCCAAAGAGTACCTACCTTACGTGTTGAGCAGATCTCTGTCGTTATGCAAGAGTTAGTGGTTGGTATCCCACCTATCTGGATACACCTTATGAGAAGGGTAGCTAGAGCAGTGCATGTTTACATAGAGGCTGCTGCAGCTGAACAAGCTGAAGAAGCCCGAGAGCAGGATGATTGGGATGGGAAGGGTGGTCAAGCTTAGACCTAGGAGCATTTTATGGATTACGATCCGGATTTTGTATATTTTGTGTATATTATACAGTTATGACTAGATCTGAGGATCAAACTCGACCTATCTATATGGACAGATATTCACACACACACACACACACACACACACACACACA